>CAUYSK010080869.1:0-11008 GCA_963575035.1 Avahi laniger
GAGTAGCTGGGACTACAGGCATGCGCCACCATGCCTAGCTAATTTTTTCTATGTATATATATTTAGTTGTCCAGATAATTTCTTTCTATTTTTAGTAGAGACGGGGTCTTGCTCTTGCTCAGGCTGGTCTCAAACTCCTGACCTTGAGCGATCCACCCGCCTCGGCCTCCCAGAGTGCTAGGATTACAGGCGTGAGCCACCGCGCCCGGCCTCAAATTTATACTTTTTGAAGAAAAGAATGCTAAGAAGCTTCGATGACTTGTCCAAGATCAGATGAGCACTCAGATGAGTTCAGGACAGATGTTTCCCTTATTTCCTACATGCCATGGGAACAGCCCCTGCTAAACACAGGGAAGTATACAGCTTCTGATTTTAGTTCCAACTCCCAGCTTTCTATTCTAAAGTCCTCTTACAAGCAAGGATGTGCAGTAAATGTTTCATAAATACTAGCTGGTTGACTGACTCAGCTTTGTACTCTCTTTTCTGGTACAATGTCAGTACAGTATAAACCAAGAAGATCATTATGTTTATGCATTTGTTGTGTCCCTCTCATGACCTCAATTCTAGGCCTACTAAAGTGGCCCACTTAATCTTGTGGGAGGGACCTTTAAATATCATATCCAACTATCTACCTGATGTAATCCAATCTAAAGAGTCCTATCAGAAGGTTATCCAGCCATGCTTGACCATTTACAGTGATGTAGAATTGACTATTTCTTGAAGTAGTCCTTTCCCATTTTTGTACAGGTCAGACTATCAACTCAGACTGAGCCACCATCTGTCTTGTTTGATCTTTAAGTCCACTGATTATAGTAACTCTTTTTGAAGAGGTTGCACATTGACAGTACATGGGGTTGTGCATGGTATATTTTGTTTGGCTTGAACAGTTAGCCAGCATAGTCTTGGTTTAAAAGGAAAACATAGGCTGGGCATGGCAGGCAGGATTATAAGCATGGCAGGAGGATCACTTGAGGCAAGGAGTTCAAGACCAGCCTGGGCAATACAGTGAGACTCCCCTCATCTCTGTAAAACATTTTAAAAATTAGCCAGGTGTGGTGACAGGCACCTATAGTCCCAGCTACTCAGGAGGCTGAGGCAGGAGGGTCACTTAAGCCCAGGAGTTTGAAGTTATAGTGATCTATGATCACACCACTGCACTCTAGCCCAGATGACAAAGTGAGACCATGCCAAGAAAAAAAGAAAAAGAAAAAACAAAACAAAACAGGCCTAGCTAAACAATGAACCTACGATAGGAAGGAAGCAGAGGACTTTGCCTTAGAGTCTAACACAATAATGAACTGGAGTGGAGGAGGAGCTGCCCCTTTTGACAGGGCAGGAGCTCCCCTAACTCTGAGCTTATGTTTTTATTTGAAAATGGAAACGACAAACCCTACCTAAGGCGATTTTTGTAAGATTGTATGTATAAAGCACTTGGCATAGCAGCTAGCACATAATTAGTGCTCAATAAGTGGCAGCTGTTTTCACCAAGCTATCTCTTATTGGTCCTTTTACCAGCCTCACTATTTTCCTTAGAAGGAACTCATCTCCTTTAGATCTTTAATGTTACCTTCTTAATGAGGCTTTCTTTTGCCAACCTATGTAGAACTAATATCCCCTCCTTTCATCTTCCTTGTTCAGTTTTCCCATCTAACACCGCATAGTTATTCTAGTTTATCATTTGTCTTTCCATCTAAAATACACGATCCATAATGCAGGAGTTTGTGTCTTTTTTTTTTTTTTTAGAGTCGGGGTCTCATGCTGCAGCCCCTGAATTCCTGGGCTCGGTCGATCCTCTTAACTCAGCCTCCTGAGTAGCTAGGACTAGAGGTGCATGCCACCACCCCTGGCTAATTTTTAAATTTTTTGTAGTGACAAAGTCTTGCTATGTTGCCCAGGCTGGTCTAGAACTCCTGGCCTCAAGTGATCCTCCTGCCTCAGCCTCCCAAAAGTGCTAAGATTACAGGTGTGAGCCACCACACCCAGTCTCTCTCTTTTTTATTGTTTTTAAACTGCTGAACCCTTGACACCTAAAAGAGTGCCAGACATTTGGTGGGTGCTGAATAAATAAATGTTTAATGAATGAACAAATATCTTTCTCAAAATCTGGTGCCCAGGTCTACACAAAATATTCTAGCTGTGAGCTGACAAGTGCTGAGTACAACGGGACCATTTTTTTTCTTGTTAAGATAGTCTTTACATTAAAGACTAAAAGTAATAAATTATAATCTTGGGATTACATTTTTAAAAATAAGGAATCCTAACACATTTCAGTTGAAAAATATAAATGGAATGATTTTATTCATTTAAAAAATGTCCTTATTAATGTAAATTATGTATCCAAATAGTTATTTAAAAGCCTTTTCTATCCCAGAAAAACGGATGGATTAAGAAAAAAATTTAAAAAAAAAAAAAAAAAAAAGACTTTTTGGGCCAGGCACGGTGGCTCACGCCTGTAATCCTAGCACTCTGGGAGGTAGAGGAGGGAGGATTGCTCAAGCTCAAGAGTTTGAGACCATCCTGAGTAAGGGCAAGACCCTGTCTCTACTATAAACAGAAAAAATCAGCCAAAAAAGTTAGCCATCTCTACTAAAAACAGAAAAAATTAGCTGGGCGTGGTGGTGTGTGCCTATAGTCCCAGCTACTTGGGAGGCTGAAGCAGGAGGATTGCTTGAGCCCTGGAGTTTGAGGTTGCCGTGAGCTAGGCTGATGCCACTGCACTCTACCCAGGGCAACAGAGCAAGACTCTGTCTCAAAAAAAAAAAGGTGGGGGACTTTTCTATTAACACTACAGATACTCCACTTTGGAAATTTTACCTGTGGAGTTGAAGACAAATTCCTGTCATGCTCTTCATGTCACAGAGATACATAGTTGACCATTACAGTGTAATGTAACTCAATTGTTTTTATTATACCACTCCCTACCATGAGGAATCTACTAACTGTGTTCCAATTTGCTTTTATTTCAGTGTAAGCCCTTACATGGGTGAACTGTCTCCTTTCTACTTCTGTTTGGCCATAAGTCCTATTTAATTCCCAAGATTAAGATCAGCAGTTGTTGTGCACTGAATGTTCCCACTGAGACTAATAGTTCAGAATAATTAAGAATGTGAAATGGATTTGGTACTAGCCTCTGTACAATGGTATAAATAAATGCTGATGCTAAGACAAAAATCTTACCTAACTTGAATTATTCAAGAAAAAAATAACAACTAGTATTTTTCTATGATAAAGCTTTCCCTTCATATCTAGGTTTGTCTTTTTTTTTCTTTAAGTGAGCCCAATTAAAACATCCAAGTTCCTTTTAAATGGATCCTTTCCCAAACCTACAATTATAAGCACCTAGTAATTATTTAGAAGTTACTTGGTAGTTCAATAGGGTTGTCTTTAAATGGTGAGAGATTCTGGACTCTAGCAAGACTGCTTACTTTTATTTGGCTATGTAAATAAAACAGAAGTCTTGGTTCTCTTTGTAGGCTGGCTAACAAGCAGATCAATCCCAATAAATACAGCTTAGACCCACTAAGTTCACAAATATATACATACCTGAAAGAAGGTCCTTGGTAGGGAGTTTGTTTGAAGAAAGAATACATGAGTCACTATGACTCTTGGCAACTGTTCTGATTTGAGGCTGTAGTTCAGAACTGTTGAGAAGGGACATTTGCTTTCGTGGAGCTTTGCCTTTCAGAGTTACAGACTCTAAACTCTGTCCTGATTTAAGATGGTGCTGTAGTCCAAAGAAAGAGTCCTTTATCATATCAGAATTCTCTGCAAAGTACATGTGGTCCTTTCCCCTGTTTTAAAAAAAGGAGAACGTCAGCAGTACATAATCCATTACGGTAACATTCTACTTTGTCAGAGACAGAAAGTGGATCAGTGGTTTATAGCAATGTAGTTTGGACTTTGAAAGAGGTGACTTATTTGCAATGCAACTTTGTAAATCTGTTTTTCATGTCCCGAATGATAGAAATAATAGATGCTTTACCTACTGTTGTGGGGTTGTAGCTTAAATGAGACAATAAAATAAAGAGCTCAGCACAGAGTTAATACAAAGCAAATGCTTCATAAAGAATTGCTTAAAACAAAAATCTGTTCCTCTTATTCTATTCTGTTTCACCAAATAATTCCCTTTCTCTCTTTTCCCTCATGAACATCTATCATGGCATCTGCATGTCATTCAGTCTTACTTATTTGTACATTGGCCTCTCCACCAGATTGTGAGTACTCCTCGAAAAAAGGAATTGTCTTATTAATTTCTATGCCCAGCACCTGGTAACAAATCAGGACCATAGTTACCTGCTGAATGAGTAACTGTGCCTCTCTCTGTCGTTAGTCTTTTTTTTTTTTTGAGACAGAGTCTCACTTTGTTGCCTGGGCTAGAGTGAGTGCCGTGGCGTCAGCCTAGCTCACAGCAACCTCAGATTCCTGGACTCAGGCAATCCTACTGCCTCAGCCTCCCAAGTAGCTGGGACTACAGGCATGCGCCACCATGCCCGGTGAATTTTTTTCTATATATTTTTAGCTATCCAATTAATTTCTTTTTATTTTTGATAGAGACGGGGTCTCGCTCTTGCTTAGGCTGGTCTCGAACTCCTGAGCTCAAACAATCCGCCCACCTCGGCCTCCCAGAGTGTTAGGATTACAGGCGTGAGCCACAGCGCCCGGTCTTGCCGTTAGTCTTTTATTCAACCACAAATGAAAGACAGAAATCGTGAGTACAGTGGGAGTTAGCTGACAGATTGACTGGGACTAGGTATGGTAATTACCTCGGAGTGCTTGACCTACTATTGTTGGCTGCTAACTCTTTTCCATCAATTTTGGTGGTAGACATCCCGTGAGGCCTTGATGGAACTAGAAACTGGGTATTGCTGGGTTCAGTATTCTCTCTGAATCCCTGTACATTTTCCATCATGTCAGTGTTAGGAAGAGGATTGTAGCTGTCGTAAGTTTCTGACAGAGGCTCCAGGGCAAGTGAGACCTAAAAGAGACATGTAATATATCAGAAATTTTCTGTAGCATTGATTAACTAATTTTAAGACTCCCTGCTTAATATAAATTAATGTCCCCCATTCCTTATAGGATTATGTCTTCATTTCTCTCTACCTCAGAAGCTTCATCTCTCACTATGTTTCCCTCTTTCATTCCTTGGTCCCAGATAGACCAATTAATAAGTAGGGTTCTCTAAATGTACCTTACATTTCTTTGCTTTATGCCTTTGTACATACAATTTCTTTCAGCATTACTTCTTTATGTCCAGGTAAAGATGCCATGTCCACTGCCGCCTTCATGTTTCTGTTTACTCTGTATCTATCCATCAATCTAACCATCATTTACGGAACACTTTACTACAGGCCAGGAGCTGTGCTAAGTTTCTCATACAGAGAAGCTCCTGTGATGATATAACCCTGTCAGGAAAGTATTTTATCCTAATTTGAAGATAAAAAAAAAAAAGCAAAGGTTTAGACAAGGTATTTGTGACTTTTAGTTTATTTCTCATCCTGATTAGATTATGAATTCCTTGAAGGCATGAACTGTCTTCTTCATTTTTCTATGGACTAATTAGCATAGTACCTGTACACATAGCACACAAGGCTAATATGCTTAATAATGCCTAATGGTCTGATGAATAAAAGAATGACATAGCACCTTCTGCATTACTGTTAGTTGCGTGGGAAAAATAAGGTCCTAGTTCTATGCTGGAGATGAGGCAGGGTAAGGAGGGAGGACAACAAAGATGAAAAAGTAATCACTTTAAGTTTCCTGATCCTCTCATTCCTGTGAGTTCAAGTTCTCTATAAAAAGGCTCTATGGTCCTCTAAAAAGCCTAATGGAGAAAAGCCTACTAAAGGAATTAAAAACTAAAATAGAGCCTAAAGCAAACCCAGAAAAAATGAAGAACATACTTCAGAAAAAAAGAACAGTATTAAAAGTTCAGTTTCAAAGACAGAGAAAGCAGAAGCAATTATTTAGGCAGCCAAAGACAATCAAATAGTGATGAATGGCCTAATACAAAAATGAAAAATTGCAGTTAGATGTTTTAAGATGTCTCTGGGAAGGTCAATGGAATATTTTGTGCAGAGAAACTGCCAAGGCACAAACTCAATAAAACATGCCTGGGTCTTGATGAGGAGAATTCTGTCCATGAATCAGGTAACGTAAAGTCCCTCAAATCTATTCATCATCAAGATCTTTCTACAAAGACAAATGACAGATATGCAGTGGGATGAATACTCTGTGTAGTGATCACTGTAGTAGCATCACATAAAATCCTGGTTGTCCAAATATAAATGTCAGGAAGTGTTCCGTTACCATTCATCACTTGCCAAAGACTGTCACTGCATTCTAGAAACAAAGGAGACACTGGGAATAAAGGCTGTGTTCCTGGCCTTAATAATAACTCCCTAACTGGCCCCCTGAGTTTTGCTTTTGCCCTAAGCAGAACCAGTAACAAAATAACTCATAGGCCTATACTACCATTGGCCCTTGAAGAAAGAGTCAGAGAAGATCCAGGACCCTGCCACACCCATCTTGTAATCAAAACACAGGGCTAGGCTGGGCGCTGTGGCTCATGCCTATAATCCTAGCACTCTGGGAGGCTGAGGCGAGCGGATTGTTTGAGCTCAGAAGTTCGAGATCAGCCTGAGCAAGAGCGAGACCCCATCTCTACCAAAAATAGAAAGAAATGGGCCAAACAACTAAAAATAGAAAAAATTAGCCAGGCATGGTGGAGCATGCCTGTAGTCCCAGCTACTTGGGAGGCTGAGGCAGGAGGATCGCTTGAGCCCAGGAGTTTGAGGTTGCTGTGAGCTAGGCTGATGCCACAGCACTCTAGCCAGGGCAACAGAGTAAGACTCTGTCTCAAAAAAAAAAAAAGAAAAACACAGGGCTGGCCTAACTCCTCTGTTCAGTTAAACAAATATTTGTTGATATCAGCTCTGTGCTACCTGTCTGAGGCAAAGGAATGACTAAAACATGAACCCTGACCCAAAGGATCATAGTATCATGTAGGGGAACTTAAGAAAAAGTAATTTTAATATAAAATCGTGAGTTCTAAGATAAGGATGTGTAGTGGGTACTGATGGAACACTAAGGAGGGGTCGGAGGGTGGAGAAGAGGTGAGGAAGGATCAATAAAATGAGTCTCCACAGACCAAAAGAACAAACCCAAATAACTATCTTAATATATACAGAAAAAACATTTGATAAAATCCAATACCCGTACATGAAGCCTAACACATACAGAAAAAAACATTTGATAAAATTCAATACCCATTCATGATAAAATCTCTCAGAAAACTTGGGTAAAGTCTTCCCAAAACTTGGTACCTTTCTCACTGATAAAGGGCATCTATGAAAACCCTGTATCTAACATCATATTTAACAGTGAAAAACCAAATGCTTACCTCCTAAGAAAAGGAACAAGGCAACAATATCTGTTCTTTATTCAAGATTATACTTGCAATAAGGCAAGAAAATAAAAACAAAAGGCATACACACTGGAAAAGAACTAAAACTGGCTTTATTCACAGTTGACATCATTGTCTATATAGAAAATCCTCAGGAGTCAACAAAAAGCATAAATACTTTAGGATAAATCAAACAAAATACATGCAAGCCTGAATGAAATCTAAGTACAGAAGATTTTAGAGAGAAATTAAAGATCTATACCATGTTCACATATTGTAAGACTTAATACTTCTAAGAACTCAATTCTCCTAATTTCATCGGTACATTCTGCAGTTTCAACAAAAATCCCAGCAGGTATTTGCTGTGGAAATTGACAAGGTGATTCTAACATTTATATGCAAATACAAAGAAATTAAAATAGCAAGAGAATTTCCAAAAGAACAAAATTAGAGAGCTCACACTATCTGATTTCTTAAGATTTACAATTAAAGCTGCAGTAATACAGTGATACTATCCTAAGGACAGATATAAGATAAATGAAATAGAAGAGTCTGGACACATACTCACACATACATAATCAATTAATGTGGTATAAATATTCCAACAAAATTTAAGGAGGGAAAGGATAATCTTTTCAATAACTGGTGACAGAACAAGTGGATATGATCACAGGAAAAAATAAATCCTGACCTATTTCATACTACAGGTATATATAAAAATTAACTAGATGTGAATTGTATCTAAATGTAAAAGCTAAAACTATAAAAATCTTAGAGGAAAACACTGGAGAAAAATCTTTGTAACCTTGGATTAGGAAAGATTTCTTAGCTAGAACACAAAAAACATAAACTATAAAAGGTAAAGTTGATAAACTTGATTTAATTAAAAGAAAAACTTCTGCTCTTCAAAAGACACCATCAAGAAAATAAAAAAACACAAGCCACAGGCTGGGAATATAAATGAATGAATGAGTGAATGAAACTACATATAGCCCAAATATAAAAAAGTTCTCAAAACTCAAAGATAAACATTTTTAAAATGGGCAAAAGACTTGAACAAACATTTCACAAAAGTAGATTAGAGTTGGTATACTTTTCCTATGAAGGGACTAGAGACTTAATATTTTAGGTTTTGCATGCCATATGGTCTCTGTCATAATTATTCAACTCTGCTGTTACACCATGAAAGCCACCATAGATCATATATAAACGAATAGGTATGGCTGTGTTCTAATAAAATTATCTACAAATATAGATAGTGAGCCATATTTGGCTTGGGGCCTGCAGTCTGTGAAATCCTGAAGAAGATACAAGAATGGCCAAAACCCATGAAAAAATATTTAACATGTTAATCATCAGTAAGTGCAAACTAAAATCTCAGTTATTAATAGATATCAGTATATACTCACTGGAATGACACTAATTAAAAAGATTGACCCTACTAGCTGGGTGTGGTGGCTCATGCCACTAATCCTAGCACTCTGGGAGACTGAGGAGGAGGATTGCTTATAGTCAGGAGTTCAAGACCAGGCTGAGCAAGGGTGAGACCCTGTCTCTACCAGCTGTGTGTGGTAGCATGCACCTGTAGTCCCAGCTACTCTGGAGGCCGAGGCAGGAGGATTGCGCAAGCCCAGGAGTTGGAGGTTGCAGTGAGCTCTGATGATGCCCTGCATTTTAGCCTGAGAGAGTGAGACTCTGTCTCCAAAAAAAAAAAAAAGACCATACCAAATGCTGGTGAGGATGTGGAGTAACTAGAATGTTTATATACTGCTGTGATGATGGGAATGTAAAATTGTATAAGCACTTGAAAACAGTGTGGTAGTTTCTTAACCACCACTTACCATATGACTCAGGCTTGGATAGTTTCCCAACAGAAACAAAAACACATGTCCATACAAAGAGCTGCTTTATTTGTAAAAGGCAAAAAGTTGAAAAAAACCAAAATGTTCACCAAACTAGAAGAAAACAGATTTGAAAAACTGTGGAATACCCATGTAATGGGACACAACTCAGTAAAACTACTGATACATAAAGTAATGTGGATGAATCAATAAAACTGGCTTCTTCCATTTATTCTATCAATATTTCATAAGCTAGTTGAGGGGCTAATAGGTGTTTACTATATGATTATTTTTATACTTCATCATATAATCTTTTGCATATCTATTTAATAAAAGCAAAAAAGTTCAAATGAAATAAAATGTATAATGCATAATATGGTAGGTGGGCATATAATAAATATTGATTAAAAAGAGTTATCAGCATGAATAGCCTAAACTTTGCCCTGTTCCACCTGAAAATGTTTCTCTTTTCCCTCCTAGTTATAATTCCTCCTTTCCAAAGGTAACTCTATCAGTGCTTATGATAAGAATTCATTCTGATCTAGTTCTCTTCAAGGAAAAGTCTGCTAACCCCTGTTGTAAAACAATATGAACAAATTTCCCATTTCTGTTACCCACTATCAATACTGTTTTGTCTCACATTCAAGTAAATTTGATGTCATTGTTACATGCCTAGCATCATGTTGTTTCCATATTTTTTTCATCTCATATAACCCTTGCAACAATGTTTCATTATCATTTTACAAAATAGTATATTGCAGCTCAGTAACTATAAGCAATAAACAGAATTGTTTTTGTAACCAATTTCTTGAAGTCAAAGTCTAGTGTACTTTCCATTATATCACAATATCTCTCCCTTTCTTCACTGTCATTTATCTGGGAAACAAATCTTTAATTGTTGCTTCTGCTTCTTCATTGTAATCACTACTTATTTCTGCATTCCTTAATCATTCAAAATTTCACACAACTATCCACTGCTCTACTACAAACAATTCTCTAAAGAATCCAACAACTTTAAATAAAAAATATACAAATGTTATTATACCAATTAACATTTAAATATGAACAAAAAATGGTGCAGCCACTTTGGAAAACAGTCTGGCAGTTCCTCAAAAAGAAAAACACAGAATTGCCATATGGCCCAGAGAACTGAAAACATATGTTCATAAAAGAACTTGTATATGAATGCTCATTGCAGCATTATTCATAATAGTCAAAAGGTCAAAACAATCCAAATGTCTTATCAACTGAAGAATGAGGTATATCCATATAATTGAGCATTACCCACCCATAAAAAGGAATGCAGTTCTGATACATGTTACAACATGAATGAACCTTAGAAACATCACGTTAAATGAAAAAAGCCAGTCGCAAAGGCCTAAATATATTACTCCATTATAAGAAATGTCTAGAATAAGCAAATACATAGAGATAGAAAGAAAGTAGATTAGTTGTTGTCAGGGGATGGGGAAGTGGGAAATGAGGAGTGGCTGCTAATAGGTACAATGTTTCTTTTTGGGGTGATGAAATGTTCTGAAATTAGATAGTAGTGACAGTTGTATAACCAATAAAATGTGAATTATATTTAAATTAAAAAAAAAAAGAAAAAATCTTACCCAGAATTCTATACTCCCACTGTTTTAAATTTTCCTTGTTTTTTCCCAGTTACTGATTATATGTATACAGGTAGCATTTGAATCAATCCAAAATCATTTTTCCAGCTGCTACACAATCATAACTATGTAACTTTATCTCTTATGGATAC
>CAUYSK010080871.1:0-13269 GCA_963575035.1 Avahi laniger
TACTCATCCCTCAGACGTTGAAATCAAGACTTTAAATTTCTGCTCAATATCCCTTCCCAGCATTTACCTACATTTCCATTATTCCAAATAATTTATATTGGGTTATATAAGATAAATAAATAAAATTATACTTTCATTACAAAGTAGTTCATGGACTGTGAAGAAACTACCACCCACAGTTATGAGCAAAGATTATTTATTCCCTAAACATTAGTCATGCACATTCAAAGGGTTAGCTTCTACAAACAGGAGATAACTTTATTATTATTTTTTAAAATCTTACTTTCTTGGAATGCTCAAGGCTTTCTGTAGTAATTACAAATAAAGCATAAAATGATCTTGGGCTAATAATTTTGATAATGGAAAAATTAGCTAGGCGGTTCAAGTATTATTATCCAAAGGATATAAGTAGCAAATATTCTTCTGAAGTACATATAAAAACACATTCAGCAGCTTTCATTAAGTCACATGGTATCAACAATAACTTTTAACTTGTGTTTCTTCAAAGTTTAAAAAAGAATTAGAAAAATATTTAATCTATTTAGTTCTTTTTGTTTTGTGCCAAAACATATCTTGGAATTTCAGGGATTCAAACTAGTTGAATAAAAAGAAAAGATCAAAGACAATGTTTAGAATTTTGGTAGGAAACACACAGAGGAAATTTAAATAATATCCAAAATAAACAAGTGGAAAGTTTTGTATAGGACACAACAGTCCAGGTAATAACTACTGAATAATGCTGGGACTTTGTGTAACCAAATATTCAAGTATACATGATTGAATTTATACTTGAATATTTATATTATTAAATGATATAATTTATACTTAAATATACACACTGCTGTGCTGTGTATAACCAAACATTCAAGTATAAATGAGATCAGAAATGTTCCCACGGGTATGTAGCATATCTCTGAACACCTGCAAAAGTTGTTTCTTCTGCTCCAACAGAGCTTTCAGTGACATACTTTAGTATGTTAGGATATTTGGGGTCTGTTTTCCTTCCTATAAATTTAAGTGACACTGCACTGTGCCAGCAATGACAGGGAAATCTAGGTTGAGGATAATGGGAACTGTCATTTATTGTTAAGACAAGTCCAATCCTAGGACACTATTTTTCTATGGTACTCAGCAACAGGTGATTCTGTTTTCCTTTGGGAAGTCAATTCACCTGACTAAACTAGGTACATGTTGATTGAGCTATGTTATTATATGTAATTTGTCAACATCCAATGATTTTTTTTAAAAAAATTAAACATATTTGGTCAGGTGTTAATTTGAACTCTCTAATACTAATATACTAATAATACTGCTAAGTAATTTGTGTTTCTGCTATAGCATTCATTTATTTTGTTCTATATTGTATTTAGTTGTTGATGTATATTACATCTTCAACTAGATGCTAAACTAATTGGAGGTGAGTATCTGCATAATTCACATTCCTATTCTTCACGGTCGGGAGGAATGATTCTTTCAGCTTTCCTAGCCCCAGAAATGGTGACTTCATAAGCTAGCACTCAGGTAGGGCTGCAGAGGCTGGGCTGGCAGGTACCAGAAGTTGCAGAGCCTGTTGCCTAGGGTAGGGGAAGAGGATGCAGCCTGACAAAAAGTGAGAGTCACATCCAGGAAAATGACACATAAGCTTGTCTTGTCTATATTCAGATTGAAAGGCAATGCATGTGTGTCCCCAGTCAAGAGCAGAAACAAGAGGTCTGGAGCTGAGGATAAGATTACGACACAGGCTATGAAATGGGACAACATCCATGACTAAAATTGGGAACAAAGCATGGATACCAGTGCTAAAAATTAGTGGGGGTCGAGACAAAGAAGCTGACTGATCCATTTAAAGGTGCTAGTTTAGGCCAGCTAAGGATAGTTTGTAACTTATTGTAGTTACATAATGAATTTCTTTTTTAAAATTTATTTACTTTTTAAATTTTTTGTAGAGACGGGGTCTCACTGTGTTGCCCAGGCTGGTCTAGAACTCCTCGCCTCAAGCAATCCTCTCAACTTAGCCTCCCAAAGTGCTGGGATTGCAGGCATGAGCCACTATGACAGGCCACAAATTTCTTTTGAATAAATCAAAGTACTTAATTGTATATTCCACAGAGTGATGATAGAGCAGCCTGTCAACCGTAGGCTCTTGACAGAGTGAAACAATGATAGTTTGATAAATGTGCTTCTCATCAGAAGAGAAGCTTCTTTTGAGTAACATTCAGCCTAGAAGTTATTCCCATCATATCCAAAATCAAATTCATAAAAGCTTCCTGTTCTGTGGAGAGGAAGTATTTGGCAAGAGCAACTTTAGTAGAAGTCTTTCATGGAGTGGTGTATATAGGAGAGGTACTTCTGAAATTACCCATATCTGTGTGGTCATATGACAGATTTTGTTTTTTTTCCAAAGATGGTCCCCATAATATATCTCATCTCACATGCAATTTCTGCCCTATGAGACTGACAATTCTCTCATCAACTGGTAGGGTCACAGCCCCTCCCTTTGAATTGGTAATAGATTTTTAACTGTTGTAATTAATATAGTGCTGCTGAATGATCCTTATGCAGCTTCAGAGGCAAGGTCCTAAATGCCATGCACATTCACATTGTACTCTTGGGACATTCACTCTCAGAAGTCAGTCATCATGCTCTGAGGAAGCTAAGCACCTACCTCAAGGACCACATGTAGGCGTTCTGGTCAATAGTTATACAGCTCACGTGCCATCTGTACAACAGCCATCATCAATTCCTGATGAGTCTTCAGAAGATTCCAGCCCCAGTCCTGGCATCCCCAGCCTTCTTGCCACCCAGCTGATGGCACTTGAGCAAGAGGTAAAAGATAAGACTGTTCCTTGCTCACATGTCATATTTGGAAGCAAAATGTGATTTTTCTTGTTTTAAGCTACTAAATTTGAAGTAGTTTATTATTCAGCAATAGATTATCGGAATAAGTTACAAATAAAGGCAAGTGTAATTTGCACTATAGAAATATTACTGTGATAAAGGCATTTAGTTCAGGGCCATTCTCATGCACCTGCTCTCAGTTTTTTTCTCTAGTCTTACCAAGGGAGCAAATTCATCATATGGGTGTCATACTTTTTCATATTTGATGCATTTTGGTTTCAAAATTAAAAAAAAATATTAGCAATAAATTTACACTTACAATGAAAAATGTATTTTTTGAAATGACTACTGAATATTAAAAAGTGTTTTTTTTCCCCTTCTGAAGACCATTGAACATATTGCATTGATGATCAAACAAAATCTTAGGAAAAATTTTTTCCTAATATTTTACATGGACAGTAACAAAATGTTGTCCCTAGACACTAATTTTTTCCAAAAATAAAATTTTCTAATGTAGAAATGTCAGAACAAAATGACTATTAAAACGTCAATTTGTAATTCAATACAGCACTAATTTGAGTATTTTAAAAATATAATTACTCGTTCAGAGGAAGTCTCTAGTTTTCTGCAAATGTCTTCCATATCAAGGAAAGTGAACATTTCCATTATAATGTCTTGGGTTTAAAAAAAAAGGAAGTATTTAACATTTATGTTTTAATTAAGTTAATGCCTGAGCCTTCAGTGATATTGAATGTTATTTGCCAGGAAAAATAAAAAATACCTTCAGATGAAAGAAGTGCTGATAAGTCTTGCTTCAAATATTCCCGAAATAACCAAGTAATTTTGTACATTTGAGAAATTACTCTTTAAAAATCTAAAAGATTATCCATTTCAATTTGATGAAAATGACAACTGAAAATGGCTGCAAGCTTCTAAAATGGGGCATGATAATCACAATGACACCTGAGAAGATGATTAATAGTGCTGCTTGTGTGAACCATACGAGCTGTGCTTCTCAAGAGGTGGGTTGGAGGGGGAGGCTATAGGAGCACAAACTTACTGCTCCCTGGAGAACTGGAAGCCTTTCTCCCACATCCTCCCTTGATAATGTTCCCAACCTCCAAGGAAGAACCAATGGAACAGCAGGAAATTCCGGGAACTCTGAAAAAAGATTGAGCCAGGTTGTGAGAAGAGAAACTAAAAGACAGAACAAAGAAATATGGATTATGAGAAAACATTTGGCAGAATGTACTTTTTATTTGGATGTAATGAGTATAATGTGGATTTAGGTTGAGGGCTCAAGGGAAATAGTGAGAGAGAGAAAATGGGATATAAAAATGAGAGAAGAAATTTATGGTGAGCTGCTTATTTAAAAAAGACAGTCTTATATCTGAACAATGAATTGTTTAGGCTTTAAGAATCGATACTGTTAACAGCAATTGACATTGGTGTTTCAATGAAATCTAGTTCATCTTCATATACTAGGAACTTCAGTATAATTTCTAAATAGATTTTTTTATGTTGAATTATGCTATTTAAATGTGACAAAATGAGTCGTTTTCCATTGAACTATAAAATGTTAGTTTGAAGCATAAAAAATAATATTTTAGGTGTCGCTAATTTATTCTTGATACTGTTCTTTTTACATTGGTAAATTCATCAGTTTTATAAAAATAGAAATTCTATTAACTTTTAAAAAATTCAATGAACTACTTTTGATAACACATATTTTTCTTAGGAATGTAGTCATTGAGTATATTACAGTTTGCTCCCCTTCCTGACTTTGACCTCTATTCTTCCACGTTTCAATCCCTCTACCCAAAAACAGTCTAGCACAACCCCTCATCTTTCTGTTTACCTCTTCAATCCAGTTTTACACACTCATAATCCCAGACAACTGACCAGTAACCACACTCTGGTTACTTGAGTAAACACTGTAGGTAGTATTGCAAAGAATTCATTTCTTCCATATTTTCTTCTGGTGTGAAGAGCAGAGTCTCTCTCTGTTAACCTTGTTAAATTCAGTTTTTGGTAATGTTTCTAATTCAAATCAAGACTGAAGTTCAGAAATACTCTTCACAACTTGAAAAAGAGGCATATTTAAAGCACTGCAACAGATAACAGAGAAAGATTTACCCCTGCTTTATAGCTTTGAGTGTTTTAAAACCCAGCATTTAGAGAGAGTACCATGTGGCTGGACTCCGTTTAACTTTGCTACCAATCAATGTTTCAGCCTTAAGGAAGTCTATCCCCAAAGAAGTGCTGAGTCTCTAAATGTCAAAACATTCTGCTTTGTGAAAGAAGTTTCTTTTGTGTGCAAAAGGTCTGCCCCCGACTCAGTCAGTGTGTTCTCCTTAGCATTAAAAAATAAACAGAAGCGACATATCCTTAAAATAACTATCTGAACTCGAGTCACCTGTGCCTCGCAGAAGCTCTCTAAATGAATGAACTGTCAAACATCACACAGAGGTGGGAATTAAAACTGCTGAACTTAAGGTATTAGAGACAATACAGTGCTTCTTCAGGGCAGCATGTCTGCCAGAGTTCACACAGCCATGGTGTGGCTGCATTTCTCCCAGTGTATTAAAACATTCCCTTTGAATAACACTGGCTCTATGCTATGTTGCTTAACCTCTGGGAGATTTGAAGCCTCCAAACTATCATCCAATTAGAGCTGACACTCTTCTAGTTAGCTACTGTGTTTAGAAGAAGAACCAATACAAAAGGGAATTTAAGAAAAAGACATGTTGCTTCGACTGGAGAAATGAACAAAGATTAATCATGCCTTTGTGAGATTGTGAGCATTTACTAATGGAGCATTTTAGCTTGATGCAGAGTTTACTTATTAATTGCTTAAAAACTGTAATGTTAGTTTCCAGACTGCCTGTTTAACTTATTGTAACGGAGATATTTGTGTTCCCCCAAGCCCCGCTTACCTCAAAGGTCAGCCTTTAATAAACCTTGGTTGCAATTGAAAAGTTACTCTCGCTGTCTACCTTTTTGAAAATTTCTCTTCCATGGACTCTGGAGCTGCCCAAACCCCTCTTCTCTGCTGGAGCCCCAAAATAAATGCAGTAGAATATTCATCTTCCCCCTTTCTCTGACCATCCTGACCCTTCTAGGTGGGGATTTTCTATGCAAAGTTAGGGCGTTCTCACAAAGAAACAACAATATAGGTAGAAGTTCTATCCTACTATCCTTTTACTCTGGATCATCAAGTAACTGCACAAATCTGTCTCTTGGGAACTCCCCAGTCTTTCCACAGCAGTAGAGCTTGCTTTTTGATTTCTTTCTGAGCCTTTGAATTTTAAGGAAGACCTTGGACTTCAGCTGGATTAAAGTTGATGGTCACCTTTCCGCTGTTTCATAGGCTCTAGTCATATAACAGGCTCTCTTTCATGAAAAAGGGTGGAGGTGGCTTCTCCAACCCTTGTCAGTGCTTTCCTGTGACTCTGCTAGTGATCTTGGTTGGTGATTTAGTTAAATAAGCACATCTCTCCAAGAGAAACCTATGTGTTTGCTTGCTTGTTTGTTTAGTTTTGAACAATGTATCCAATAGTGAGGAGCGATTTCTTCCCTATTTGTGGGATCTTCCTTGCCCTGGTCCTTTGGGGACAAAGGACCCACTTGATAGGACTAAGATGCTTTGGGATCTTTCCAGCATCCTTTGGGCGCAACGCTTTTTAAATGGATATTCTCTTTGTTACCCAGGAAATACCTCCTGAACTTACTTAGATTCTTTTGATTGAGAGTATGATGCGATGGAAAAGGAAATGTTTCCTTATTTCATTGGCTACATTTATCTCTTTGTACTTGAACTTTCAACCTCTACCCTGGCGTGATGGGTACTTGTTGTCTCCTGAACATATTCAATTTCCGCCTTTATCATTGGCACTCCCTTTGCCATTAACCTGTCCGTATCCAAATCGGTGCACAGACAGGTTCCCTCTTCCTTAGAAGATCTCCCCCTCTTCATGTCCATCCTGATCTTGTTCCCCCCACGTACAGTCCTGCAGCAGAAATTGTCTGTGCTGCTCTCTTGGCATTTGTTTAGTCTTAGTCTGCTCAGGCTGTCATGACAGAATATCACAAAATGTGTGGCTTAAACAACAGAAATTTGTTTTCTCACTGTTCTGGAGGCCCAGAGTTCCAGATCGACATTTGTCAGGCTTTGGTTTCTGATAAGGGCTCTCTTCCTGTGGCCACCTTCTCACTGTGTCCTCACATGGGCTTTCCTCTGAGTGCATGTAGAATGAGAGAGAGCGTGCATGAGAGAGCAAGAGCACTTGGTGGTATGTCTTCTTCTTCTTTTTTATTCCGATAGATTTAGAGGGTATGAGTGGAGTCTTGTTGCATGGATATATCGCATAGTGGTGAAGTCTGGGCTTTTGGTATACTCATCAGCCAAATAGTGTATGTTGTACCCAATAGGTAATTTTTCGTCCCTCAGTCCCCCATCCCTGCTTTTGAGTCTCCAGTGTCTGTTATTACACTCTGTGTGACAATGCATACCTAAAGCTTAGTTTCCGCTTATAAGTGAGAACATACGGTGCTTGATTTTCTGTTCTTGAGTTACTTTGCTTAGGATCATGGCCTCCAGTTCCATCCAAGTTGCTGCAAATGGTATCTTTTCTTATAAGGACAATAATCCTATAGGGTAAGGGCCCAACCCTCATGACCTCATTGAATCTTAATTACTTTCTTAATGGCTCCATCTCCAAATGGAGCCACACTGGGAGTAAGGGCTTCAACATATGAATTCTGGGGGGAAGAGGACATAAATATTCAGTCCATACGCATTTCACTTTGCTTTGTATTTGTAGGTAATGTGTGTGTGTGTGTTTGTGTATGTAAATCTTTATTCAAATTTTCATGCTTTCTTTCTGTTTTGTTTTTTTTTTTTTTGGAGATGGAGTTTTGCTATGTTGTTCAGGCTGTACTTGAACTCTTGGGCTCAAATGATCCTCCTACCTCAGCCTCCTGAGTAGCTGGGACTACAGGTGAGAATCACCATGCCCAGTATGCATAAACCTTTTATCAAAGAATTATATGCTATTATAAACATGTCTTGCACATTTTTATATTTTGCCTTTTGTTGGTACTGAATTCATATTTTCCGAGTGACAAAATATATTTAGGTATGAGTCATTTACAACTCTAGTTTTCACGTTCACTTTCTAGAATGCATTATTTAATTTAAAAGATTCCCACTTTCAAGGCTACTTTAAAATTCTAGAGGATTATTTAGGGGAAAAAATCTGTTATTAAAAAACCTCTCTGACAGTGAGGACCATGCAAACATAAACTAATGTGAATTCCCAATTTAATATGGCAGATTTCAAAGCTTTTGGAATTTCTGGTAAAACTTCTAATTGAGTGGCTGTTTATTTAAACTCGAATGCCTGAAAATGTCAAGAATCTAGTCTTTTTCAAAGAAGAACTATTTTTGTTTATATCCATTATATAAGCTATTTAAGGAATTTCTTAGATAAGATCATTTCTGTTAGCTTTCTACTTTTTTCCTTTATAATCATGAGTTTCCGTGTCTTAAGCAGAAAAATACTTCTCTGTGTCATATTTTTGTTGTTGTTATATGCTACATTATATGCTTAGCTTTTACTTTTGGCTACATATTGTTATCTTTGAATATAACAATACCATAGGTATTAGAAAACTAAACAATATGGGATGAAAGACACACATATATTAAGTTAATGCTACAGGACCGTCCCAAAAGGGCACTCTGCTAAATTATTAATATTTTCAGATGCTTCCCACTTATTTTCCAATGGTCACAAATTTTACTTTCTAATTTTTAAGTAGTATCTAGCTCTCCAGAAATCAGTTTCTCTTGACTCCACATGGGTTTTTTGCAGTTTAATTAAGTACATTTTCTTTAAAGGTTTTTATTTTGAAAAGAAAAGATTATCTTTAAAATTATACTAGACATTTTATGTAAAGACACTGTCTATAAATACTGATTACAATACTGTAAACAAAAGAAAAAATGAAAATGATGTACATAATTGCGACTTAAACTCCTATTTGCAGAAATTGTAAACCTCAAGAAGAGAAATAGTTTGGATAATATATTAGATCAAGTCTAAGTTGATGGAATTATTTAGCTAACTAAAATCTTATCTTAGGCAAAGCTCTTATGACTCCATTTTATGTCTGTCTTTTTAAAATTTGTATTGTATCTTTATAGGAAAACAATTTATGGAGATTCTAGTACTTTGCTTAAGACACTGTATTGGTTGTTGTTATCCATTTTTGACCTTTAACTTTTTAGAGGAACCAAATCTCAGAAGAGATGTATGAAATCTGCTAGAAGGATTAATATTAGCACTATTCAGTGAATTTTTATTTGTTTTAAGAGGGATGACATTGTTTAATCACTGTTTTTACCTGTCAATAATCACTAACATTTAATTTTTTATATTTCACAACATGAATAAAGTTGATAGTCAATGAATATAATATGTATATATAATATACATATTATATTCAT
Organism: Avahi laniger; assembly: GCA_963575035.1. Taxonomy (NCBI): domain Eukaryota; kingdom Metazoa; phylum Chordata; class Mammalia; order Primates; family Indriidae; genus Avahi; species Avahi laniger. The sequence continues at coordinate 9,350 of CAUYSK010080871.1, forward strand.
TGGTGGATTAATATAATATATAATATAACATTATATATAACATATATTATATTAATAATATGTATATTTGTGGTATAAATGTCAGGAAATAAAGATCAAAATTTTCCATTAATGGACATATCTCTAATATATTAATATTTCAATTTCATGCACATTATTGCTATTGATTTCATTAAAACAGACAGTTAAGATTACAAACTATTTGGTATGTGAAGACTAAGAGTAAAATAGACAGATATAAATGTCATTATGACTATAAGATATTATGTATGGAATTCTAATTACTGGGCCTGATGGGGAAAGAACTCTGATGGAGTAAAAGTAATTATTATAAAACTGTTGATAGTGTAGGTAAATGACTTGTACCCAAAATTAAAAAGTCAAACCTAGTTAATTATATCTTAGCTAGTAAAAGCTGCAGTGATAAGGTTTATAGATTGGTGAAAAATTAATGAACACTTTAATGAATTTTCTGGTAAATTATACAAGTCAGAAGTAACTTAATAAGAAGTCTGAAAATGTTTAGAAGATTAGATTTACTGATATAAAATAATGCTAGAAATAGTGAAACTGCATTTTCTATAGAAGAGAACTTTATAATTAAATCTCTTATTGGGTTGTGTCTCATTGTTTAAAATAGTCTAGCACAAAATAGCATTTAATAAGTACTTATTGCATAAATTAATATTAAAATTAGGCACTGTAGAAGAAAACGTGGTGTGTACGTGTGTGTTGTAACTCTGAGGTGTGCTATAACATTTCGAAGTGGTCAAATATTGTTTTCTGTACTTTTGCAATGCTCTCTCTCTCTGAATCAAGATCTTTATGTTGTCATTTAGCTGTTCAAAGCATAAATCCTCCAAATGTACACACTTAAGCACCTCTAAAAATACTTTTTTTCCCTCCTAAATTATCTCATATTCCCAACCTAAATTTCTATTCCCTTTTTCTACTTTATTTAAAATATCTACTAGTATAGTTGAATTCCCAGACTAGGAGATTTTCTGGCTATAATTTACAGTAAGGTTGGTTTAACTCTCTCAGTCAATTTACATATTTTGGGAGTGAAAATGGGAGAGAATGCTTACCTTGTTTTACTCATTTTTAGGACCCAAAATTTCCTCAATAACTAGGTAAGGCTCTCGTGGCCCAGGTATTTAGTGAACACATGTACACACTCACACAGGGCTCCTCACTGTCCTAATAGTTACTATGTGAACTCTGTTTTGGAGAATGTTGTCGAGGAAATAAAAGTGTTCACAACATGAATGTATTTATCCTTATCCATCAAATGCCATTATTTTTTAGTCATTGTCTTTATAGGTGATTATAGAAAGATGTAAACATTCAGTTTTTGCAAATAAAATTCTAACAAATTTTAAGGTGTGATTGCAAATTTTGCATCCATTTCTGAAGTCTGTGGAAAGTGATAGTAGTTGAGAACTGTGGTAGTCACATGCAAAGCCATTGATAACCAAGGATCTGGCAGTTAGACAAGTTAACAGTGAAGGGGAAAGTGGCAAGTTCTTCAAAAGAGAATGATTTTTTTTTTTAAAGACAATGATTTGAATTTCAAAAGATTAAGAGAGGACCTTTGGGAAAACGGATGAACCCTTCGGTAATTTTGTAAGAAAACAATCGTCTTGTATGATTCTACTGTGAAAGTCAAGCTTGAGGTGAAAACATATCATATAATTTTGTGCGAAAAATTTTAAAAAATTAAAAAAGGTATGATGGATTCTTTTTTTAATGAATTCTAAGAATTGGTACATGGTTGCAAATATAACCTCCTTTTCATTAAATAGAAGATAAACATTTAAAAATTGGTATTTTATTTTTCAAAGTCAAGTCCCATTCATACATTTTCTTTTCAGTGTGTGTGTTTGTGTGCGTGTTATATATGCACTGAAATTTTATGTATATGTAATTTATATATTATATATAATTTTAACTTATATATAAATTACATATATAATTTTTCCTTGGTTTTAAATGGACTTAGTTAAGATGCTTTTCCCTGGACACTGTGATAATTGAATAACGAGAACCCCATGTATGTGAGCCAATGTGTGTGTGTGCGTGCATGTGTGTGCATCAATTTCAATGCTTAGAGGACTTTTTAGATTAGAATTTTATCAAGGCAGTAAAAGAATATGTTAAAAATGAATGATGCAGCTTCAATAATGTGAACAATATGCTGTTTGCAACCTGAATAGACTGTACAGGATATACAATAGGTTTTGATATTCACTTTCAGTTTGCCTGATACTTGATCTGCTTTGTTCCGTGTGAATTGGGTGTCTTTCTTTTTTTTAGGAACTTTACTATTGATCTTAGAATTCTTAGTTCTTTAACATAACTCAGTAACTGTGTGAAATAAGTATGGTTTTGCTCTTCTGAGTGTATATGTATGTGTAGCTGTGGAGGTTAAATTCATTCTTATAATTTCTTGATTTGTCTGAGCAGTAAAGAATCTGCCAGTGTTTGGACACTTTCTGAATATCTACAACTAATCTCTTTTATAGCCATAGATAGGCATGCCTGTTTAATCACTGTTATATGAAAATGTATGCATTCAGTACATTTGTATATCATTTTAAATATTCCCCTTGAATTTGAATGCATTTTCTCTTTAAAAATTAGAGAAATTCATAAGATAAGGAGGTGATAATAACCAACCACAGGGCTTGTTGCCCTCTGGTAACAAGCACTAGTAACACTGTAAGGTTGTGGGCACCCGCTGGAGTTGGAAGTGGAGGGGGAGTGGGGTTAAGAAGCAGCTAAGCTGGAGTGAATTCCCACGTCAGCAAATTATTTAATGAGGAGGGTCCGCTCAGAGCTTGCTGAGAACCTGTACCCAGAGCCCTTGGGAGCCTTTTTAGCCGTGAGAGGCTACATCGGCTGCCGTTAGTAGTACACCTTTGGTCTATTTCTGTAATCTTTCTTTCTACACATTCTTGAAAGTGCTAGGAGCAAAAGAGCAAGGGAGAGAGGAAGAATGATCGGATGAATTCAAAGATTTTTCAAGAGGCCACTTTCATGTACATATAAAAAGCTGAAATTACCCTGCATATTTTGCAATTTTGTTTTGCTTTTCAAAATTTAACTGTGATGTCAAAAAAATTTTCTCACATTATTAAAAATGTTCCCTCTCTGTTATCTATGCGTGTTTATATTTGAGGTGGTTAGGAAATATAGCAGAAACTCATAGAAAGAGGACTAATCTTGTTCATCTTGCCAGTACTCGAAGAGAAAACTTGATCCATTACTCCAATCTTGAATTTAGTTCTTTCAGGAGAAGATGAAATGTGTATACGTGTGTGTGTGCATGCTAGCAGACTAAAATGAGATGATTTATTTGCATAAAGTAGAAGGAATTAAACAATTGAAAGACAATATGGGCCGGGTGCAGTGGCTCACGCCTGTAACCCTAGCACTCTGGGATGCCGAGGTGAGTGGATTGCTCAAGGTCAGGAGTTTGAGACCAGCCTGAGCAAGAGCGAGACCCTGTCTCTACCGAAAAATAGAAAGAAATGATCTGGACAACTAAAAATATGTGTGTGTGTATATATATATATATATACACACACATAATATATATAAAATTATATATATAAATTAGCCGGGCGTGGTGGTGCATGCCTGTAGTCCCAGCTACTCGGGAGGCTGAGGCAGGAGGATCGCTTGAGCCCAGGAGTTTGAGGTTACGGTGAGCTAGGCTGACGCCACGGCACTCACTCTAGCCAGGGCAACAGAGTAAGACTCTGTCTCAAAAAAATAATAATAATAATAATAATAATGTCTTATGAAAGTTTTATATTTTCTTTGCACACTTTCCATTTTTTTCTCTTCATCTATTCACCATCACCCCATCTTTTCCCCCTCCCTTTCAGTCTGTACTACCTCTTTTTTCTAAGAGA
>CAUYSK010080872.1:0-42925 GCA_963575035.1 Avahi laniger
AGAATTACCATATGATACAGCAATTCCACTTTTGGGTATATCGCAAAAGAAACTGAAATTGGTATGTCAAGAGGTATCTGTATTCTCATGTTTATTATAGCACTGTTCCAATAGCCAAGATATGGAAACAACCTAAGTGCCCATCAAAGGATGAATGGACAAAAGAAATGTGGTATATATACACAATGAAATATATATGACTTTAAAAAGAAGGAAATTCAATGTGGATGAACCTGAAATATAGCATGCTAAGTGAAATAAGACAGGTACAGAAAGAAAAATACCACATGATCTCACTTATATGTGGAACCTAAAAAAGTCAATCTCATAAAAAAGAAAGTAGAAATATAGTCATCAGAGGCTGAGGATTAGGAAGGGATGTGGAAAGAGGAGATGTTGATTAAAGGGTATAAAGTTTTAGTTAGATGGGAAGAATAAGTTTTAGTGATCTATTGCACTGCATGGTGACCAGTTAATAATAATGTATTGCATATTTTTAAATTGTGCAAAGAAGAGATTTTTAACATTCTCCCCACAAAAAAAAGTTGGTGAAGTGATGGGTAGGCTTGATTAAATCATTCTACTATATATATATATATATATATATATATATCTATATATATATATATACACATACATATACACACACACACACAAAGATAAAAATGTATACATAGATCAAAACATCATATTGTACCCCATAAATATACACAATTATCATTTATCAATAAATAAATAGGAGGAGATGAGGAAATGGAGATTGTATGCAACTATGATTATCTCAAGAAGAGTGACTATGAAGGGAAGGGGAATGTTAGGCAGCACTGGAGGAATAAGCTGGTTGGAGACAGAATTTTTTAAAATTTATTTTGGAGGTGTGATATGTAGGATCCTGTGAAGAGAAAGAGGCTAAAGACACAGGAGAGAGAATAGGTAGTCCAAGGTCTCAGGGAAAGCAGGAGGAGCTAGGATCTTAGCCAGAGTCTTATAATACAAGATGATGAGGAAAGGACGAGTAGAAAAATTTGTACGCAGGATGACAAAGAGTGTATTGAGTCCTCATCAGATGGCTTCTATTGTCTCTATAAATTAGAAGGTGTAGTCTGAGAAGATTTAAAATAGTCATTCCAGAGAATAAAAGAGCATACAGATTGAGTTTTGTGGCTATAAAGTTATTCTGATACACATATACCCTGGTGTGATATTTTATTTCTCCATCACTTCTCAGCTTCCCAAATGACAGATGTTGAATGGTTTGTTTTGGGGATTGAGGAAGGAAGGGCATTTGTAAGTGATACATTAGTCCAAGGAAGCAGTGTTCCAAAAGAATGAAGGAAATGTAATACTAGAAAGCAAAGTGGATGTATTAAGAACAGAGATAGTCAATAAACAGGTGAGGACACTGGCAGGAAAAAGAAGGTAGGGAAATAAACAATGGGATCAAGGACTGTAAAGGGAATGGTTCAGAGATGTGGGTGGGTTTAAGCCAGTTAGGAGATAACACTGAGACCATTGCCCGTGCTCTGGGGCCATTTTGCTTAAATGTAGCTAAGCTCATTTCTCAGAGTGGTGATCAGATCTGAGGAAATTGCTATTGTACATGAAGGACAATGAGTTTGGTAATAGTGTCAATGGAGAGGAAAGGATGAATTTGAGACAAATATGGAAAGCAGAAGTATTTGGTCATCAAGTCAAGATGAATGCCAGATTTCCAACTTAAAGTTGAAAATGGAGTATTTAATTATAAGTTAGAAGGAACTTCTAAAAGTTGCCTACTGAAATGGATCAGTTTACATATGTATTTTGTTGCTATCAGGGTCTCAAAAGGAAGGAGATGGCCCACTAAAGTAGAATTAGGAGAGATATACAAAGGTGCAAGATTTTGAGAAACTATAAAAATGAGTATAGAACCTATTAGCCCCCAACAGTTGCTTTTTACTCTCTCTAGGCTTACTGGTGGAATATGGAGGCAGAGATGACTGTGTGAAGAGAGCTAAGATTTTTGATTGAGGAATTCAGTCCATGAGGATGCCTTTGATTTCTCGCAGGTTCTCAACATTGGCCAAAACCAATAGGAAACTAGAGGACAAGAAAGCCCATTGAGTTCATAATGGTCAGTTTCCACAGGAACAGAGCAGGAGAAGAAGGATGAAGAATGGATCTTAGGACAAATAGAAGGTCACCTCAGCTGGCTTCTTTTAGGAGCCCCAGCCCTGCCTGGAGCAAAAATGAGACACCAGATAAGAAAGGCAAAATAATTTGTTGCAAAACAATCCTGAGCAAAACGAACAAAGCTGAAGGCATCATACTACCAGACTTCAAAATATATGACAAAGCTGTAGTAACCAAAACAGCATGGTACTAGCATAAAAACAGACAAAAAGATCGGTGGAACAGGAGAGAGAACCCACAAACTAATGCATATATCGACAGACAACTGATTTTTTGGCAAAGACATCAAGAACACTCATTGGGAAAAGGATAGTCTCTTCAATAAATGGTGCTGGGAGAATCAGACATCCATATGCTGAAGAATGAACTAGACCTCCACCTCTTATCCTATATAAAAATCAACCCAAATGGATCAAAGACCTAAATGTAAGATCCAAAACTATAAAACTAGTGGAATAAAACCAAGGGAAAATGCTTCAGGACACTGGTCTGAGAAAAGATTTTATGAATAGGACCTCGAAAGCACAGGCAACAAAAGCAAAAATAAACAATGGTCTTATATCAAACTAAAAAGCTTCTACACAGCAAAGGAAACAATAAACAGAGAGAAAAAGCAATTGACAGAATGGGAGAAAATATTTTCAAATTGTTCATACAACAATGGATTAATATCCTGAATATAAAAGGAACTCAAACATCAACAGCAAACAAATAACAACAAAAAAATAATCCAACTAAAAAATTGGGAAATGAGCAAACATTTCTCAAAAAACAAAACAAAACAAAACAAAAAAACATATAAATGGCCAACAGGGATATAAAAAAAAATGCTCAACATCACCAGTTATCAGGGAAACACAAATCAAAAACCACAAAGATGTATCATCTCACCTCAGTTAGAATAGCTATTAACAAAAAGACAAAAAATAACAAATGCTGGCAAGGATGCAGAGGAAAGGGAAGCCTTAAACACTGTAGGTGTAAATGTAAACTAGCATAGCCACATGGAGAACAGTATGGAGGTTCCAGAACTACCATGTGATCCAAAAATCCCACTACCGGGCATTTATTCAAAGGAAAGGGAATCTGTATATTAAAGAGACATCTGCACTTCGATATATATTACAGCACTATTCACAATCTCCAAGATCTGAAACCAAACTAGATTCCCAACAACAAATGAACAGATAAAGAGAATGTGGTCTATATATACAGTAGAATACTATTAAGGCATAAAAAAAATGAAATCCTGTCATTCACAGCAACATGGATAGAACTAGAAGACATTATGTTAAGGGAAATGAGCCAGGAACAGAAAGTTAAACACCACATGTTCCCACTCATATGTGGAAGCTAAAAAAAAAAACTGATCCCACAGAAGTAAAAAATAGAACAGAGGATACTATAGCCTGGGAAGGGTAGGGGGGAAAAGGGAATAGGGAGAGATTTACTAAAGGATACAAAATTAGCTAGATAAGAGGAATAAGTTCTATTGTTCTAAGTACTGTAGGAAGACTATAGTTAACAATAATATACAGTTTTAAACAGGTAGAAGGAAGATATTGAATGTCCCAGCACAAAGAAATGATGAATGTTCCAGATGAAGAATATGCTATAATTACCCTGATCTGATCAATACACCTTATGTTTCAAAACATCACTATGTGCTCCATAACTGTATACAATTATTACATGTCAACTTAAAGAAGAAAACAACAAGAACACAAACAGAAAAGATAGGTATGCCAGCACTCCCATTTGCTGCAATAGTTACTTGTTGAATCATTCAATCAACGTGTCACACCTTCACCCACCACTCTGCTTGTTCCCAAAGACTAACTACATTGCTTCTCTATCATATCACCCTTTGCTTCTTTAAAGTACATCTTCCATACATCAGTGTGTTACAGTGGCTTTTCCAGACTATGTGTCTACTTCTCCGACTTTTCCAGACTATGGAACAAAACTATTCTTGGAGACGTCTAACCAATTGGTCACATCCTTGAATTCAGCAGTTCTTCCCGGTTTACCCAACCCCACCAGCAGCATCAAATATCATTCTGAAAACTCTGCGGAAAATTCTAAGATGGCTATGATTCAAAGACCCTGAGGCTCACATCTGACTTAATAGCACTGAGGAAAAAAGCCCTCCACCCTGCCTTCTGAGGATGCTGATTTCGTTAGCCACCTGCTAGAGAAAGCTGTGATACTGTTGTTATTCTTGCAGGCTTCATATACATTGACTCAATTTACTGCCATAGGCTGCCCAGACTCTCAATGCTGCTGCCAGAGGGATTTTCAAATAATTTTAAAATGATGACAACTGCAGATGCCATTTTATGAAAAAGCATTAATCATAAAAATATCTTTACAAGAAGACATTATCCTCTATATTGAAAATTTTAAAAAATTCATTATTTGATCTCTTTCTATGTTTCTGTGAGCTTTGGTAGAATTCAGTTCCCTGCAGACTACAAAAGCCAAGAAAAACAAATACTTACTCTTCTGAACCCTAATAGCTGGGTGGTATGGATAAGAGGCTTAAGCTCAGACAATCAGTTGCCTTTGTTGAACTTTGAATCTGGGACAAATGATACAAAGAAGGGAATAATTAGGATTCATTCCAGTAGTGCTCAGCAGCAGTAGTGCCAATAGCAGTGTGCCATCATGGCAGTGGTTTCAGCAGTATCCAGTATCCGGCAATGGCAGTGCCAGTGGCTGTACCCAGTGTCCAGGAGCAGAGCTGTGTCACCCTGACCAGGCTGTCCCTATGCTGAGATCTTGGCCACAGTACTAGACACCTGACTGCCCTTCATTCCTGCCTAGCTCTCTAGTGTTCCCAAGGATTCCATAAGGTATCCATTATCCTTCCAATAAATTTCTTTTCTCCTAAATTATCCAGACTTATACTCTGTTCATTGCAACCATAGATGTCTATTTTTCAGACACGAAAATTAAGTCCCTGAAAGGTTAAGAAATGTGCTCAAATCTTGTAACTAGTAAACGATAGAGGTGGATTTCTAATGCAGGTCTGATTTCTGAGTATGAAATTTTCTCTTTAAACCACTACATCTACATTGCAGGTATATACTTCATCTTCTAGGTGGGTGTTCTAATGGCTAACCAAGCTTAAAGGTTAAACTAGTCAAGGTATGTGGTGATTTTATCTTCTTCTCTGATGTGTATAACTGAGAAATCAGGGAAATGGCAAACATGGTTATCAAGTGACTTTGGAAGGAGAATGGGATAGCAAATGCTAGCCAAAGATCACACCGGACATGGCTTGCCATATGTGGATGAGTTATCCAGACTTCTTTACAGGTTGGTGTCAACAATCTTGGCAAGCAGTCAGGCTTAGATGGTGATCCAATGCGTACATATGTCTACTGATGAGGTCAGTTAGGGTTCTGGTGGGGCCTTACCTAATAACCTTGGGAAGGCAAATAAACATGCCTCCTCCTCTCTGGAACTGACAGCAACTTCTTCGGTGAGCACAGCTTAGTATTCCTGAACTTCTAAGAGACTAGACAATTTGTGTGGGGTTTCATCCACGCCACAACCCTTTTCTAATTCCTTGGTGCCTAGTAAAAGAAAAGGCTCAGGACCTGCTGACTTTAAAGTTAACCTCATCCCCAGGAGTACTCCAGTTGTCTATGGAGATGAAGGAAGGGCAGGCAATGATAGCATCAGGAACTATTGACCCTAAAACACGAAGATTTCACCATTTAATCACTGTCATTTATGTTCAGCCATAGCTTTTACCACCCACAGGATTGTGAATAGAAGATTTGATTACTAAATTTTATCTACTTAGCCTACTATCATCAATATTTATTATGCCAGAGAAATTAGGCAAGGAAAAGAAATAAAAGGCATTCAAACTGGGAAAGAAAAAGTTAAATTGTCCCTGTTTTCAGGCTACATGATCTTATATACAGAAAACCCTAAAAACTTCGCAAAAAAATACTTAGAATAAATGAATTCAATAAAGTTGCAGGATATAAAATAAACACATAAAATTTAGTAGCATTTCCATACACTAACAATGAACTATCCAAAAAGAAATTAAGAAAACAATCCCATTTACAATAACTACAACAAATAATAAAATACTTAGGAATAAACTTAAACCAAGGAAGTGAAAGACCTGTACATTGAACACTACAAAACACTGATGAAAGAAATTGTGCTAGATGATTTTGTCTAACTGTAGGCTAATGTAAGTGTTCTGAGCACATTTAAGGTAGCCTAGGCTAAGCTATGATGTTCAGTAGCTTAGGTTTATTAAATGCATTTTTGACTTATGATATTTTCAATTTACAATGGGTTGATCAGGACATAACTTCACTGTAAGTCAAGGAGCATCTATATCTGTCTATCTATCAACTTGTTGTGGGGAAACTTTCATATGGCACAAAACCTAGAAGTTGTGTAAAGCTAAATTCATTTGACTACATAAAGTTTTAAAACATGCCAGGTAGAATATATTTGCCAAAAGTCAAGTTTAAAAAAGCTACAATAATATACATCTCACTAGGTATCTTATTTGAGTGTTCCCTAATATATAAAAATATTGGCCAATACTTTTTTTCTTAAAGATCTTTTCTAGTTAGCTTTTTTGTAGTTCTCTATCCTGTTTTTCTTGTTATTTTTTGTCGTCTCCTTCATAAAATCTTTTTTTCCCCATGAAGAATGTAAATGTTGGCTTTTCCTAAAGTTAAATCATTGGCACTCCTGTTTTTGCTGTGTACACACTCTAAGAGTGGTTTTAATCATTTTATAGCATTAGATAATACCTGTATGTATTAATATATGACTTCCATACCTATATCTGAATTAAATCTGTCTTGGGAAACCCCTACGTGCCTGTCCCACAAGCAACTGAAACTCGACCATTGAGATACAATATTAAATTAACCTTAAAAAGTTTTCATGTTCAATTAGAATGAGATCAAATAGGACTTTTAAACGTTGCTTTGTCTCTCTATTACTACAAGGAACTCTTTAAGATAAAATGCCATTTATAGGCTATCTTTCCGTAATAGCTTTCCATTGTTCTCATTGAGCTAAAATACTTCTGTAAACCAACATGTCTCTGGATACTCCAAATTTTCCCCAAATTCTGATGAGGAAATGTTGGGGAATATGTGCTTCCTCCTATTGCTGAGTTTGATGAAATAGTGCCTGGCACATGTCATGTGTTGAATAAATATGGATTGTATATAAATGCAGAATTTTAAAACGTTGACATGGCTCTAAATTGATCTGTAAAACATGGATATTTAAAGTTAAAGTGCTCTTAGGGATAAGATAGCATCAAAGAGCTAATCCCATACAGTTAACTGTATCTTCAAATAAGATGTCCTATCCATTTTTTGTTCCACTTTTTGCCCCTATGTCTATACAGAAGTGAGAAGAAGTTATTATGGGGAGTTTTAGGAAAGAGTTTGGGAAAGTATTATAATTTTAGAGCTGGTAAAATCTGCTTCAAAACTTTTTCCCTGTCTTTCAAGACTAAATATCTATTGCCTAAAGGCCTAAATATCTACTGCCCAAAGAGTCTGTCTTATTTTAAATTAATTCAAGATAGTAGGTGCCCTAAATACCAGGGGAAATTAGGTCAATATGTCTAATACTAAACTCATCACTTCCCTGACACCTGGGAATATCTTAATCTCTCATTTCAATGAATGTTACCATTGTGTACTCAGCCTCCCAAGCAATCAACCTAACTCACCCCTGGCACCTTCTTTTTCCTTAACCCTATGTTAAATGAGTCCTATCAGTTTGACAGTCTGAAGACCTCTCTAATCTGTCCCTTTCTCACCACTGTCTCTGCCTCTGTTAAAGCCCTCGTTAATTTATTATCTGTTTACTACAACAGCTCACTAATGGGTCTCCCTACCAATAATTTTCTACACTGATGTCAGAGAGCTCCTTCCCTTATATAAATCTGGCCACATGGTTGTCCTGTTTGGAACGCTTTATGACTCTCTGCAGTTTCTTGAATAAACTCCACACTTCAGCATGCCAAACCTCTGTTTTCCCCTCCTCCCTCTTCTCTGATCTTCCATTCCTCACACTCTTTGCTCTTGGCGTAACTGTGATTCCTTGAAATCACCATGCTCTTTCTGGCCTCCATGCCTTTGAATGTTTTTCTTTCTGCTGAAATGCCCCCTCCCTGTTTATATTTAGCCAACTACCTATGTCCTTTAAGATTCCACCTGGTTTTCACATCCCTGAAAATTCTCTTGATGCCTCTGTCCAAGCAGAATAGAATGTCCTCTTCTTTGCTCTAATTGAGAACATCCACCCCGTGTTCACCTCTTAACTCACAACACACTCTGCAATAGAATTCTCACCTGTCCCTGTACCTCTCTCTCTGCAAGAATGTGAGCTTATTAAATATTGATTTTATGTCTTTTATCTCTGCATTTCATGTGATTAGAAGAGTTCCTAAAGTATTGTAGCACTAGGTACCTATTTTATGATGAAAAAGTGAATAAATGAAATCTTATCATCCTTTTTCCCTAGGAATATTAGGCCTTGGAGATGAACTCTTCTGATAAAGGAGTGAAATCCTTACAAGGGATTTCTTTGGCTGACTCTCTTGGGTCTTATATTTTCCTTTTCTCTTGGAGTATTGTCAAGTCATGCAGAATTGTGTTCTGTTAAATCATACAGAATTGCATTTTGTAGCCTGAGGAAATGATTATTTTGAGGTACACTCAGCTCTGGAGAGAAAGAAGGACTGTAGTTGCATAGTGCTGGATACTTGAAGTCTATGCTTTTGGAGAGAAGAAAGGAGATTATCTGTGTTATTTGTCTGGCTCATTAGGGGATAAAATGGTGGGAAGGAATTCTGGGCATATTTTGTATACAAGAAAAGAGTGAATTTGATTTGGGCTTTCCCTGGCCTTTACCATTTGGGATCCTGAGGGTAGTGGTAAGAAATGTCCTTCCATGATTCCTCTTGTAATACAACTGGTACCTAAGTGTCCTGAAAGCCTCCTTTCTGTATCCTCATCTCTTCTGCCTCCCTCAATCCTAAACATAATCTAGAATTTTCTAAGGTATTATAGAGAGACACGGAATAGACTGAAAAACCACCATCTTAGCCCCTACTAGGATGACAAACTCATCCATGTTTCTGTCTCCTTCCTTCTTCTTTATTATAATAACTATTCTACACTCTTACTGTAGATGCATTAAAAATGTTAGATATGTTTTTGGGGCATTGTGGAAAAAATAGGAAAACACTGAATTAGGTCACCTCCAAAGGAAACATCTCAACTTATGAGCTTTATTTCTCAGTTCAGTCCAAGCCATCATCACTGTTTATATATCCTGACCATGGCTGAGAGCTGTTCAATTCAATTCAGTTCAGCAGACCATTGCTAGGCCTTATGCCAGTCCCTGGAATCCAAAAGAAACATTGACAACTGCATCCATTAGGCCATGTGAGGAGAGGAGTTCTTGGCAAGGCCTGAAGCACTGCAGAAGGAGGAAAGCCATCCATGCCAAGCCTGCCCTAACAGTGGTGGAGTGCGGTAGGCAGCTTCTACAGCTGCCGCAACGTGGAATCCCCTTGAGTGTGAACTGGACTTAAGGATTCCCTTCTAATGAACAGAACACAAAAGAAGTACTTGTATGTCACTTCTGAGATTAGGTTATAAAAAGACTGCTGCTTCCATTGGGGGTGTTAGAATGATAGGACTTGGTGAAGCAGAAAGAGGAATAAAAAATTATGTAAAGGTTTTTGGTTTGAATAACTGGATGAAAATGGTATCATTTACTAAGAGGTAGAAGATTAGATAACAACAACAGAAAAAAGAGTTTAAAGAGGAAAAGGTTCTTAATCATGATTTTTGGATTTGGATGTTAAGTTTGAGATGTCTACTTGACATCCAAATCAAAATGTCTGGTAAGCAGGTCGGATTCAGGTCTGTAGCCCAGAAAGGCAGTTTGGGCTTGTGTATAAAGGTGGGTGTTTTCAGCAGGTTGATATTTAACCATGGGGCAGTATATTGTCCTAAAAGAGGACAGAAGGAGCAAAAATAGGGGCCCAGGATTCAGCTTTTAGTAACAATGATTTTTAGAGGCTGTATGAGGAAGAAGAACAAGTTAGTAAAGCACAAGAGAATGAGAAATAACTTCCAGAGCAGTTGGAGGAAATCCAGGTGTGTGTTCTTGTGGAAAGGGGAAGGAAGTTTCTCAAGAGGGAGGGAGTGGTCAACTTGATCAAATGCTGCTGAGAGGGCGAGGGAATTTAGAAATGGGAAGTGTCCATCTGATTTGGCCAGATGGTGACCTTGACAGGAATAGTTCATACTTGCAAACTTAAGGGTTAACATGAGCACAAAAAATAAATGGTTATAGACAACATTTCATATGACAAGTCCTTAGGAGATCTGTGCATCTATTAATTTCAGTTTGATTTAATTTGATTTACAGAATACTCATTTTAGAAAATGAAAGCATAATATATTTGAACTCTTGATACCGTATTTAAAGTAGCTTTGCAAATTGTTTCCAAGAATAACTGGCTCTCTTTCTGGCCAGGGGATTGAAAGATCAGAAAACAAATACAATCAGCTCTTCCTTCTCCTTACCTAGCAATAATTGTTAGTTGCCCACACAGTATCGAAAATACTTCTTGATATGATTGAATTCAATAGTGACATCTTCTAGCATTACCTATAAATAGTGCAGTGCACTTATAGTGACTATGCTGGGTAAATAAGGGCTCAGAAATATGTAATACGAATGTCAAGACTACCTAGAAAGGAAGTCCCAGTTTTCAAAAATATACCACCTCAGGGAAAGAGAAGCCTTCCGTTTAGCCCTTCAGCACCTCAGCGGCACAGAATGATGCTAGGAAAATTAGCTGCACAACTGAATCAGTATGACGTGGTCAACTTATTCATCGTCTATTTTTACAACAATCTCTTAGAGCTGATGCAAGGTTAATAAATGTGGTCTGTGCATAACTCTGATGCTCTCAGGAGATTTAATTTAATAAAAATATAAACCCACAGATAAGACTTAGTTTTGTAATGTCCTGGTAATCACCAGGATTAGGAAAGGCAAACCAACCATACTTCTGGCTCTTTTTCAAAGCCTGGGTGTGTGGCCTACGGACAAGACTAGAGGTTGCTTTAGATAGTCAGGGCAGGGGCCAGATGGAACTGTGTTGACTGGGGGAAGTCATAGCGATTTTGAGCTGTGATTTACATATGTCTGTATGTATTATTACAATATGTAACCAAAAAGACATTTTCTGTGGTTTTCTATCTCTGTGAGTGAAGCAACTTTGAGAAGTTTCTTTGGCAATAGCCTAATAACAGTTGTTGGTTGGCTCTCTCTGGATTAGGAAATATTTGGGCACTGCAATAAAGTGATAGGATTTTGAGGCACTCTTTGTTCTCTCACATTTTCTTTTAAAAAATCTTTTTCTGATTACAGCTGTTCATTGTAAAAAAGAAAAATAAGAAGAAAACAACCATAAGACATTGAGAACAATAAAAAGAACAATCACTTCACAGTGATGCCAAGACTTAAAAAACAAATATTATTACCATGTTTGTACATTTCTCATTTTCATTATTATATAGACATAGAAAATGTTAAATAAAATTTGATGTATATTGCAAATGGTGTTGTGTACTTTTTTACCATCATTTGACTATTATAAATTTTATTCTAATATATATACTATAATCTGTGTAGTCATTCACCCATTTTATTTCTAATTTCTAACTATGAGGAATAAAATGTCAACATCTCATCTACTCATTTTTTATGTGATTCTCTAATTACAGCATTAGAGTAAATATAGAAATGGAATTACTGAGTCAAAGTCTGTGAATATTTATTAGGTCCTTGATCTATGTTTCCAAATTTCCTTCCAGATATTTTCACAATGTGCATTCTAGCAGAACATTCTCATTTTAAAACTATCTTTGATAAATTTATAGTTAAAAATGTATTTTGTGTTATTTTGTTGTTAATATGAAATTTAACCTTTTCTTTTTTTGAGACAGAGTCTTACTCCATTGCCCTGAGTAGAGTGCCATAGCGTCAGCCTAGCTCACAGCAACCTCAAATTCCTGGGCTCAAGGGATCCTCCTGCCTCAGCCTCCCAGGGAGCTGGGATGACAGGCACACACCATGATGCCTGGTGAATTTTTTAAAAATATTTTTAGTAGAGATGAGGTCTTGCTCTTGCTCAGGCTGGTCTCTAACTCCTGAGCTCAAGCGATCACTCCCACCTTGGCCTACCAGATGCTAGGATTACAGGCGTGAGCCACAGTGCCCAGCTAAAATTTAACCTTCTGTAACATATATCTGCCATTAATACTTCTTTTGCAAATTATATGAGTTTCTTCTTAGTCTATTTCTCCACTAGCATGTTTTTCTTATTTAATTTATAAGATTTTTATACATTAAGAACTTTTAGTATTATATACATTGTCAAATTTTTCTTCATTTGCTCCATTTGTCTTTGATGACTGAAAAAAAAAAGATTTTAACTTTTATAAAACCTAATCTACTTTTTCCTTATGACTTCTCCCCGACTCCTGCTTTTATGGTCATAAAAGTTCTCTGGATCCCAAGGAAATAACCACCTACATCCTCTTCCAGACCATCTAGGTCCAGGAGCTCATTATTTTTACATTTAAATTTTCAATCAATCCAGAGTTATTTTTAGCATATAATGGAATCTAGAAATATAATGTCACTTTTAAAAAGCATTAATTGTTTCAGTGCCATCTACTGAATAATGTTTTATTCACCCTGTTGATGAGCCCATCCCATCTTTTTAGTACAGTCTATTCTTCAGGGCAATAAGATGGTGGGACAAGGAAAGGCAAGCAGAAGTTACTTAGAGTGACAACTAAGATTACTGCACAGAGCTCTATGTTAAAACATATTCTGGAGCACCTTTAGGACCACAGTGCAGTGCCACAATTGATTATTGATGTCTGCCACAGGCACATGAGTGGGAGGGGGATAGTAAATATGCTTTATATTTAAACACTATGTTTTATTAATGTCTGTTTTAGATCTACTATCACATGTTGCAGCTATGTGTACCTAATATAGTCTCAGTACACATGAAGCAAAAATTTATAAAATTACTAAAAGAAAGTGGCAAATCCACAACCACTGTGGAAGATTTTTAACGCACCTCTCTATAATTGATAATTCAAGTGTAAAAATTGTTTTTTGTTTGTTTTATTTGTAAGGAGAAATTGAGCAACAGATATGCAATTGAATAAGATATTTGAGTTTGGCCCAATTGTGAGATGAGTACACTGGTTTAGTCTGTGGAAAATTCATGTGGACACAGGCTGTCATCTTTTCTTATAAACTGCAAATAGAAAAACTCCCAAAAATAGAAAATAAGAAGAGGGTGATTCCAAAAAGGGAGAAGGTAAACATACAGAAAGGCACAAGAGAAAGGCCTGATTTGGGTTTAGTATGATAATGGCCTTAAATGTAAGGACAGGTTATGCTTTCGAATAAATACTTTAATCTCAAATAAAAAAAATGCTTAATTGTGCATGAAAATAAGCTCTTTAAATGGTAGCTATAGCTAATGACCAGAGGATGCATTTCATGTGTACACAGGTGAAGGGGAGGGGAGTGGTTGCCCCTACTTTGGTTGTTTTAACAATGCATTTTCACACTTTCCTGTTGTCAGTATTTTATTATTGGAAATAACAGACAGTAATATATAAAAAATAACTTATAAAATTTTTGATGATCAAAATATCAATTTATCAAATACCAGAATCCTATTTGTATCATGCTTTAGTTCAAATTCAAAATGTTATAGATCAGCTCTAGTATAATGCCTGGCACATATTGGTCACTCAATAAATATTGAATGAATGAGCCAGGGACTAAAAGTCTTAACCGTGAAAGTTTTACCTTATAATATAATATGCAGTTATTAAATAAAGTGTTTTACCCTATAATATTTATCAATAAAGCCTTTAAAACAATATAAAACAATATAAAACAAATGAATACAACAATCATGACCTCTTTTTTATAGAATTGTGTATAGTTATTATGTTCTTATTTTTTCCTTTCTAAATTTTATAGGATTTCCACCTTGAACATTGTTGTCCACAATTCACTGTTACAGAGATATCCTTCCCAAGAACTTGGAAATGAGAGTAATACAGTTGCCACCAGAGTTAAGTTCTGAAGTCCATGCGTAACAGATCAGCACACAGACACAAAACAACATGAAAAGAAGATAAAATGGATTTCAGGTTGGGAAGGCTTGCGTATAACCTGTTTTAATATATTCACCTAATTAAAGAATTTTGTGATCAAAAGGTGGTTCTGCTAAACCATGGAAATATAAATATTTTCAGAGGTTAATATTCCCATCCTAATAATGTCTCAGGAAAAGAAAGTTTTAGCAATTAGGCTTTCAATTTTTCTTAGAATTCTCTATTAATAAGATGATATCAACAGCTAACTCCGCTTAGGCACTTAATCTGTGCCAGTCACTGTTTCAGATATTTTACCTCTATTAACTTATTTAATTCTCATTAGAATGCAGTGAGGACTATCACTGTCCTCATTTTACAGATAAGGGAACTAATTTTGTAATTTGCAAGCTCACATAGTTACTAACAAGCAGAGCCAGGATTCAATCCATGAAGCCCGGATCCAGCACCTGTGCTGTTAGCCACTACCTTGTGCATTCGTTTATTCATTCAATAAACATGTACTGAATGCTTGCAGATGTACCAGGCACAGTGCTAGGTGCTGAAAATGCAGTAGAGCTAAAAACAAAAAAAACCCTCAACGAAACATGCTGCCTGTTCTCCTGGAGCTTACAGTCTAGAGGTAGACAAAACTTAAAGCAACAAAAAGATAAACTACAAATTGAGGTAAGTGCTATCAAGAGAAATTATAGAGTGCTCTGGAGCAGCAGTCCCCAACCTTTTTGGCACCAGGGACAGGCTTCATGGAAGACAATGCTTCCACAGATGGGAGGGGCCCGGAATGACCCAAGTGCACCACATTCATTGTGCAGTCAAATCTCTCTGCCAATAACAATCTACCCTTGCAGCGGCTCCCCAGCGCCAGCACCACCGCCCCGGCTCCACCCCAGATCAGGCACCAGGCTCTCACAGGGAGCGTGCAGCCTAGATCCCTCCATACAGTACGGTTCGGGCTCTTATGAGAATCCAATGCCCCCGCTAATATGACAGGAGGCGGAGCCCAGGTGGTGATGCCACTGATGAGAAGATGGCAAGTATAGACGAAGCCTTGATCACTCACCCCGTCCACCTCCCGCCATGCTGGGGCTGGGTGAGGGGAGCTGGGAGGGTAAGGAGCCGGGCAGGGGACGAAGGGGTAACAGGCCACAGACCGGCACCGTCCTGTGGCCAGGTGGTTGGGGACTGCAGCTCTGGAGTACATAGTGTGGGGGGACCCTTTCTTAGATAAGAAGACCAGAAATGGTCTCTCTAAGAAAGTGATAACTAAGCTAAGATTAAATGGATTAGTAAAAGTAAGTGGAAAATAGGGAAAGAATGTACTAGGCTTTGGAAAGAACATGGCAAAGTGTTTCTAATCCCTTTGACAAGATCTCACAGGAAGATGAATATATCTATTGTAGGCCAATGTCATGAAAAATGCATTTCTCTGTGTCCACTTGTTCTGACTTCATACTTACTAAAATCTTATTATAAATTGGCTTCACATATAGTTTGACAATAAGAGGAGAATATGCCAATTGTACAGACTTTTAATATATTATTAAGAGAGTCCTTTTCCCTTATAAATTAATAAATTCACATTTATACCAGTCTCCAGTACATGCTTTTCTCGTTACCAAGTTCATCAACTTCAGACCCTGAGCCTTCAAAGGAGAAGACCAGATTCTCGAATAGAAGGACGTAGCTTCCAAGTTGAGTGCCTGCCCAGATCCAACCTATCTTTTGAAAATTCAAATGCTTGTATCTGATCTCTCTCATTTGTGAAGTTTTATAAATACTATGTTTGTTAAAGTGGAAAAAAACATGAATGCTTTAAAAAAAAAAAGGAATAGATTTAGTGAGCCCACAAATCATGATTATTCTGATTAGTTTTGCTGAAAAGAAAGTCCATCTGGGAGAGAGTCTGAATGAAATCATGTTTTGAATATTTAGGGAATAAAACAGACACCATCTTGTCTTAGCAGTCATGTGCTGAGTGAGTAATGCTGGTATTCTTTTACAAGATTGTTTTAGTATAAAACTGTAGTAAACTGTGCTGGTAAGTGTTTCCCCACTACAAGCATGGAAACGAGACTTACTCATAATATTTATTTCTTCTCCAGAGTGCCTTTGCAGACCTGAAACATCTGAACTAACAAAAGGCCTCCAATTTATAATATAACACAGCTGCTCTGAGGATTGCGTGCGGGCGTATGTGTGTGCATGTTAGGAGGGGATTTCCTTGTATTTATTCATTTATGTGCCCTCTGGAGTAGGGGCAAGTTCAGTACAACTGGAACTCTAAGTGTCTTTTACTGGGCATTTGTTATATGTAAAACGTTGGCTCATGGCTAAAGTATCTTCCACGCAGCATGCAGCTGAGAGCCATAAAAGACAAGATTGTATATTGTTTAGGAACAGTGATGCTAATGGATAGCATTTTTACAGTGAACAATTAGTTTTTCTCTCAATGCAGAACAGTGCGTGTATTATAAGGAAGTGGGAATTATACAGAAACCATTATCAAAAGATATGTTTCTATAGTTGGTCTCTATTAGTAATTATTTATATTCGGTGAGTTCACCTCTAACACATGTACTTGGCTTTTAACAAAGCAGAAACAAAAAAGCTCTCAGCTCCATAATTCAGTTCTTTCTTTATGTTTCACTTTTGTCCTCCTGGCTTTGTCAAACAAAGCATGAAAGATCTTAAATGTTACCAATTTAGTAAAAATCTAGAGGTTCTAAGAAAATCTTTTCTTCTTGTCTTTCCTATTGATTTTCCAAGCCTATTTATTCATTTAAAATAACTGAATTTGACCCTAGGGATACAGGGATGGGTAAGTCTCTACCAGGAAACTCGCAGTCTGGCTAGGGAGGTGAGCGACTACATCAATGATTACGAGAGAGCGCACTAAGTGTTAGAGAGGTGTGTTTAGAGCACTTGGGGGAACAGAATATGGACGCTTAGGGGAATCAGGCGATGGTGAGGGCAACCTGAGATGACCCCCCCAGATAGCATTTGAGCTGAGCAGTTGTTAACCAGGTAGATGTGAGGCCAGGGAGAGGAGTAGGAGCTCACAGGAAATAGCCTCTACGAGATGTGGGCATATGAGAGAAACATGCTATTTTTTCTCTTGCCTAATTTGTTTTCGCTTTGTACCTTTCTATGCATGCAAAGAGAAAAGAATGAGACAAGTATTCAAAGGAAGAGGTGGAATAAAATATAGAGAGGACAAATGGGGATCACTTTTTTGCCTTCTGGAAAAAGGTGGCCACTTGAGAATAGCTACTTAGCATTTTCTTCCCCAGTAACTAGTGAAATCACTCAGAAAATGGTGAAACAACTAAATTCATATAGGAAACTAGGGAACCATCCAAATGCTAGAATTTCTGTTACTTACAGGGCAGATGGGACCTGTTTAAAGAAGGTTGATCAGGACTGACTTGCAAATCGTTGGCCTTAGAAAGCAGAACCTTTCACGAATTAAGAAGAAATTCTGAATTTTGTAAATGCCATTAGTTTCTGTAGATTAGGACTTGAGTTGGAAATGGGCCATCCAATCATAGGAAAATCCTCTTCCATGAGGGCATTTAGCAGCACCTGCTCACCAGATTTCAATGCTGTAATTGCCTAGGGGCGTCTAACAGGATTCAAGAGTAGCTATCCTGAGAGGTGTGAGCCATAGATGACTTTATCAAGTCACAGGCTGCTGAAAAGGGTGACATTGGAAAACTCTTATAAAGGCCTGGGTTCAGAGTGCTAAAACTGGGGGTGGGTGGAGGTGAGCAATGGTCTCCTGGATAGGGTACATTTACATCAGGTTTCCAAGGCTTTGCATATGCTGCACCAGGAGTCCAGCTGTACATGATGTGGCACCTGGTATATAAGTTTTGACAGACATAGATAAGAATTTCTCCAGAAATGAGAATTACCTTCCAGGACTGCCCACTGTTCTAGTTCACTCTGCACTCAATTTGGGCTACTGGCCTAAGGAGCAATAGAGCAAACTTCTCCGTGAAGACCCAAGTGAAGTATGGGGAAATGTAAGGGGATCCAAGCAACCTATTTCTGGGAAAATGTACTAGGCCTTTATCAAAAGAATTAGTAAACAGAAGAGATTCTTTCACCAAAACTGGAAAAAAAAAAACAGACCTTAAGAAACATACTTTAAAAACAAATTATTGTAAAAAACAGAAACAAAATTTTATTACGTTAGTAAATATTCAAAGTGTTGAAATTTCTAGTATACGTGTCTGTGTGTGTGTGTGTCTGTAAATTTTTGCTATTCAACACCGAGATCCACTCTCCTCCCATACTGAGGAGCTTGCTAAGAAGACAAGGCTCAGCCTTACATCAAAGAAGCTGAAGGTTCCAGATCCTCTTCCCTTTGTGGCCAAAGCCAGGTGGGCACAGGATCAGGACTTGAGTCTTGAGTGAGTCAGGCAAAAGCAAAAAGTCACTTGAGAATCCATTCACTCTCAGGGTGCACAGCAGCAACAGCAGAGGCTGGGGCAGTTGTGCTGGTGACAAGATGCCATCAGAGCCCAGCTGCTCCTGGGGCACAGCGTTGACTATATTATCATGCTGCCTACCTAACTTTCTTTAGTTTTTACTCATTTTTTGAGTTTGATTCTCCAGACTTCCTGGAGATCCCATGAACTTCATAATATTCTAGTAATTCCTTTTCAGTCTTAGTTAGGCAGAGCTAGTATTAATTGTTGACATTTTATACAATAGCAAAGAAACATTAAAAAAAAAAACTTTTCCCGATGAAGAAGTACATTTGTACTGTCTCATGGGCATTTAGAGTTTTCACAGATATAAAAATGTGAAATTTTCTTGTCATAACCCAGGAAAGTTCACTGTTGGGAATCTCCCCAAAGTGACATCCTAGAGGCTGGTGCTCCATGTGCCATTCATGTCCTGATTGGTATCTTGCTCCCCCAAAACAGATCTCATCGACCATAGCTGCTCCTCCAACATACTCCTTGGTATTAACCACCTTCTGCATTCTTACTCAATACTATATTCCTCTCACCTGGTTGAAAACCCTAGTTCCAACTATTTTCAGTGCTGTGACTTAAATGCCAGACCCTGTGCTATGTCACAGCTGAATCAGGTTAAAAACGTGACCGAATTAACCGTGTGGTACAAGCAAGTCTAAATCTTATTGTTGAATACAAGCCAATTGTATCTCTCACAAATGGGTGACATAAAAGCTTTAGCAAGACCTTCTCATGGCTCAAAGAGAGACAATGCCTGATTTATGATTTCTTGATAGCACTTAACATTTTATTTGGACTTAGAGATAATTCTAGACACATCAATCAAGCAAGCTGTTTTCAAATCTTTCTTCTCAGCTGTTCCTGGTGCCAGATTGTCTAACAAATAAAGGCATAAACAGATGTAATTTGTGACTTGTGGAGACCGCTCTCTGTGACGCAACAGGCCAGCTGGTGGCATGATCCACAGTGGAGCCCATGGCCTAAGTCACAGGCAGTAGGTTTCTCATAAACGTGAGCAATGTTTGAATAGCACACAAATAAAATGATGAAAGTTTATTGTAAAAAATTAATTTAAATATTTGCTTATAAGTTTGCTAATTCAAACACGGTTCTTTATTGTAACATGCATTCACATAATCATCTTGCAAAGTAGAACTTTTCTTACTTGATTAAAAAAATAAGCAACAATGATAATTTGAAAAATAAAATTTGGGGACAAAAATCAGAAGTATATATGGTTGCCAGTCCAGAGACATGACATATATTAATATGTATGTACATACTTACACACGTATGTATGTGTATATATAAACATATTTGTGTGTATACATGTGTATATATGCACAACACATACATATTTGGTCATATATGACAAAGTTATCAAATTTTGTGAACAAAAAGGAGTATTTGGAAAAGTTGTGCCAGGGTGTTTTCTTAACTACTTGCAAAATAAATCTTACATCATGTAATCTTCTAAAATAGATTCACGTGGATTTAAACAACATATAAAAACCAAACTATGCAACAGCTAGATAACATTATAAAGAAATCTGAATAATCTTGGCATAAGGAAAGATTTTTCAAGGATAAAAATCACTGTAAGGAATAAAGAAAAGCAGCAGGAGATTTGACTTTACAAAAATTAAGATATTTTCTATTATAAAAAACATTATTAAGAAGCAAACAAGTTATTGAAATTCAAGGGTCCAATAAATAGGACCCATTTACTCTGCTAAACTTCTGAACCAATTGGAAAATAAAGAAAATGAGTCAATAGGATGGAGACTTTTATTATTATGAAGCTAAGGTTGGAGAATGTTGCTAATAGTGGTTGGCAGGTAAGTTTACTAATACGGAGCAGATACTATATTAGGCAGATATACCCATAAACTCACAGGCAGCCCTGGACTGACTCAGGCCTTCACATATGTGGCCTGCCCCTGTCAAAGCTTCACTGCGAAAGAGCAGAACAGAATTTGTCTCTATTGTCTCACTGGGGAGAAGTTTTCTCTCAAATTAGAAAAAACTTGAAAAAGATGCTGGACTATATATGCCCAGATTCTACTCCCAAACTCATTAATTGGATTACAGTGCTTCTTCTTCCCTAGATGGAAATGATAACAGGGTCAGAAACTGACCAGAAATCTTATGCAAACAGAGTTCACACATAAACATCAGGAATGAGGTAGAACCATTTTACATACCTAACAGAATTTAAGGGTGAATATTTGTTACAGGATTTGCAACTGGCTACTAACTATAGTGCACAACAAACTTACATAAACTAGTAAGAAAAAAAAGAAATTCCAATAAAAAAATTGAGCAAAGGACTTGAAAATTCATAGAATTACAAATGCTTGATAAAATAATATGAACATTCTCAAACTCGCCAGTATTCAAAGAAATACAAATAATAAACGTTATTGTATATATGAAATTTCTTAGGGTTATTGCATTTTGGGAAATGAAGAGAGAAAAACAAGGTCCATTTGCTAACGTGTAGCTAGGGCTGAGATAACAAAGGAAAAGTAATGAGTTTGTACTGATCAGCTACTGGTTACTATGAGAATGTCTTAATTTCTAATGTTATTAAGCTTTAGCTCATAAACAAAGCTAAATTAAAAGCACCAATCAATAAGAATTTGTTCCCTGTTTCTAATTAGCAAATTGTAGCAGAATGTTAGTCAATCAGAAGCAGTTAATGCACCATGCTCCTAATCCAAGCCCTAAGTTGCTTTGCTCCAGTCCACATGGTGGATGCTATGACTGTAAGACAATTGCTCAGGGCTAGAAAGACAGGCAACGTGGTGGAGGAGCGGTGTATGGAGCAGGTAGAAAGTGGGGCTGGTGTGGTGGAGGGGTCGGTGCCCTTGGATGTAGACACAGTTTATACACATAATGTAATTAGATAGAACATAACTCCATGACTCCTTTGCTAGCCACATTTATCCCAAGGAGAATGCCCTGATTTGAATTTCTTTGGATGACACAGAGACTAAATGGAATAAAATATAATGCCATCGTTTGCCTTTAAAATTGGAAAATTATATTATCTAAGGATAAATATTGCTATTGATGACATAGTGAAACTGACAATCTCATACACAGATGGAGATTGTATAAATTATTAATAGAAATTTTTATCAAGAGCTTCATAAAGACAATACTTGTGTACCAAGTAATCCCACATTCAGGACTCTATCTAATGTAGAGATATAAAAGAGCTTCACATCTATGTTATATATAGTGGCCAATAAAACATAATAGCAGAATAGGACGAGTTGCTAAGGAATATGCAAAATTTGTTGCTTTCAACTCCATTATCTCATGTGGCAACAGGCCTTCTGTGGAATCTATCATACATATTGGAAGTCCCCAGGGTGGATGAGTGGGTGGGGGGTTATATTTGAATTCACGACTGAGTCTCCTCTCCTATCCCCATTTCTGCTATTATCTCACTTCGATGCTCTTCAATGAAATATCTTGCCAAACCTCAGCTGTAAGAGCTCTTCACTGTCACTTCTTCTATTGTTTCCTGTAATAATGTCACTGGGTCGGCCAAAGGGACTGTCTTCTAACCTTTCCAAACAACCTCCACTGCAGTTGCCTAGATGCTGCCTCTGGGCACCGCAGCCATAGGACGACACGCAATGCTGCATCACATCCTCTTACAGAATTTGAGATAAAATCAGCACTTTAAAGTTTTTATTTGCAGGCCTCTCTCTCTGGCATACTTGTGGAAATAAAACCATAAATTTAGATTTATTTTGCTCTGTGGGTTTGAATCCTGGTTGTCTTGTCTTAGGCAAGTAATTTAATCTCTCTCTTTCCTCCTTTCTAAAATGTTGTAATAATAATAATAATAATGCCTACCTCATGTGGATGTCTTGATGAGTAAATATACCTATCCCTTGCTTAAAGAGTTTAAATTATTCCTGAAAATTCTGTCATTAAGTGGCCATAATTTTTAAAAATCCACTATTTCAATGGGAAATATTCTATTCCAATTAGGAAGCTCCTTAAATATTGAGCGCATAGAGATATTCAACATTCTCCTTAACAGCATTTATACTATGGAATTCATACCCCATAAATTCGCCATACGTAATGCTGTGGACCTGCAGTTAGACTACAGTTTGAAGGAAGCCATTGATAAAAGGTAGGAAACATTATGAGGAAAATGTTTGAAGCTACTAAAAAGATCAGAGTTTTCAGCAACTTTAGAAGCATCTATTAACTGAAATATTAATAGATATACTAACTGATACACTAATTGGGAAGTATACCAAGTCTAGTTTGAGTTTAAAAAAAGAAAGAAACAGCTGGACTGGGGCAAAGAGGTTTTTTTAATCAAAATGTAAAAATCATACTAAAAAATATGCTATTAGCTTTAATGCACTGAATAATATAATGATAAAATATATTTTAAAAAGAAAATGAAAAGAAATACAATTGTCAGAAATTTTAGCATCTCTTCCATGAGAAAGCAAGTGGTCCAAAAAAGATATAACCTTACATAGAAAATCTGAGAAATATAACAGGATTGTAAAATTTGAGTTCTATATCATGCAAATACAGATTAACCCTTTAAATGGCTCCCAAGAAATAGTTATTAAAATTATTCATAAAATATCAAAGAAAAATCTTATAAGCTTTAAAAAGAAGAAATCTAGATATATTCTTTCTAAAGTAAAATTATGCTCTCCTATATAGTACTTGGGTTGATGGCATTAAGATATTTAGCATAACCTTAATGGCAATGATAATTTTAAAATATACGGAGTGCTCACAAAATAAGTAGAGAAATTATGAATTATTCTATTTTTGGAAAGGGTTAAAAGACATGAATATGAAACTCACAAAAATCAAGTAGATCTTATGAAAGATCTATATGAAAAACCTATAAAAATGTTTGAAAATATTTAATCAAAGACATATAATTTTAAATGAAGTTATATTTTATACCTATTTTGAGACAAATGAGTTTTTAATGTAATAGCCAATGTATATAAATCAAAAGAAGAAAAAGAGTACAAATTATTATACCTTTTCTTGGGACCAATTTAAAAATATTTAAAAATATATTTTAATATAGGAGTTCTAGTAATTTATCCTGTGAAGACAATTACATGTGTGATCTATAAATAAAGAATTAGGCACAAGGATGTTCATGACAGTGTTATTTATGAGAATAAGAAGTTGGAAATAATCTAAATTTCCTACAAGTTATTGATTAACTAAATTATGGTACATTTATACAACCATAAAAAAAATCATGTTGCTAAGAAAGATATAATGACACAGAGATTTGTTTATAATACATTTTTCATTTTTAAAACCCAGTTAGGAAGCTCTTGTAGGATATATTCCATTTATGTTAATATAAAACTTGGCTATGCACTAAAATGTTAATAGTTATTTCATATGCAATTATGGATAATTTTAAATTTCTTCCATGTGCTTAACTTTATTTTCTCATTATTATACAATATACATGTGCAATGAAAAAATGGTGACTGTTAACCATTTTTTAAAAATCATGCCTCCAATTTTTAATAATACATCTAAGAATTATTTTCCAAGTTAGCAGTGCCATCTGCTGATCATCTTGGGAGTGTTTCTTCAGAACAACAAAAAATCTTTCAGAACTTAGGGAAGTCAGTAATTACCAAAATTAAATGTTATAAAATATTTAAGAAGAAAAGTGAAATATACAATAAGAAATATTATGAAATTTACTTAGTTTAGCTCTTATGTATGGAACCATTAAAATGCTTTTCAAAATCTCTGACACCAAATGTATTCTCATCACCTGCGAAAGTTTCAACTGGAACAACTGTAGTAGATGGTGTCTATAAACACTAACATTTGTTCATTGGCTAGAATTTGCTGGGGAAAATGCCAGAGGAAAGAGACCTACACAGAGAAAGTACTTAGACAACTGCAGAGTCTCCTTGGATCTTTATAACCAAGTAATAGCCCAATGTGAGCGTGAGTGAACTACTCAACACCAGAGAAAGAACCAAGAGAATGAAGTAAGGGGAATGATTTCTACAATTCAAAAAGGGTTGGGAATAGTTCATCTTCCCACCAGCCCCAGTAGAAAGATATAATATAAGGGGCTTGGGGTAGAATCATTAAAAGCAGTGAGGCCAAATTCTTCTAGGAATAAGAAAGACTTTAGACACAGACTAATAAATTAATCCCAAGTAAGTTGACTGTATCCCAGAGCAAAACCCAAAAATATTTAAAGGAATACAAAAAAAAAAAAAAAAATCAAGCACCCAACGATGTCTAGCATCCAATCGGATATTACCAGGAATGCAAAGAAGCAGGAAAATCTGACCATAACTAGGAGAAAAATCAATCTGTGGAAAGAGATCCACAAATAATACTTATAGAACCATAGACAAGGACATTAAAACAGTTGTTATAGATACAGTCCACAAATCCGAGTACACAGAGGACAGTACAAGTGTGAGGAGGAAGAAATGGAAAGCGATAGACTTTTCAAAGTACTCAGGATTATGGCTATAGATATTGGAAGGTGTTTAAAATCCAATCTACATTTAAAACCCAATCTTAATGTTTTTTAAAAAACAAAATTTATTATCTCACATAATAATAAGGCCTTCTGTGGGTGGTCAATTTAGTAGTTTGACAAAGACACAGATTCCTTTTCCCCTTTATCATCCTCTGCGGGTGCTAACTTTCCACGTAGACACAAAATAACTTCAGCAGCTTCAGGCCTCACATTCTTACAAACCAACATCTAGCAGTCAAATAAGCAAGCAAACAAAAAGAACTTGGAAAGACAGTCTCTTCTTCATGCCTCTTTTCAAGATCCCAGAAATATTTCCAGAAATCTAGACAATTTTCTCTCATATTTCACTGACCTAACACATTAGGCTTATCACTGGCTTAAACTCATCAAGATTTAAACCCCTAGGATTGGAATCAGGTCTATCTTTCCCTCAAGAACTTAGATACACAGAAGTGCATGGGTAAGAAACAAAAATCAGGGTTCTATTAGCAAGAAATAATATCTATGTAGAAACACAAGAAGGACTAAAGAAATTTAATTGAGATAATATTAATAATAGATATCACATAGTTTAACGCTGTGCCAGGCTTTATGTTTAGATTCTAATTGCTTTACATTTATTATTTAATACAACCATAAGAGATACATACTAAATTATTATTTTCATTTTAGAGATGAGGACATGGAATTAGGTAACTTGTCCAAAGTCAGAGTTTACTAAATGCACTGTATTATAGACATCATTCGATGTTTATACACACAGTTCTAACTCATTTTAAATAGAAACATTGTATAATAGTATAATTTAATATGGGCATATTATAATTTATTTAAATACTTTATATTGTTTATAGTTTGAATACCATATATATGTTTCTACAATGAACAATCTTGTACATTTACATTTCCATCTTGTTTGCTTGTGTGTGGGTGAGTGTGTGCATTCCAGTTTCAGAGGGGAAATTCCTTGACGTTAAATTGCTAAATCAGAGGTTTTCACATTTTAAATATTGTTTAGAGGGTGCAACACCGTCCTCCCAAAGGCTGTTAATTTGCTTCTCAGTAACAACTGATGAGAATGTCTCTGTACTTACACCATTGCAAAACCGATCAAGTAGAAGGGAATTTCATTTTTTCATTTCATTCTTTTCATTTCTAAGATCACTAGAGAAAGTGATCTACTTATCATATTCCTATACCCCTGGCATTTCTCCTTTGCATTGCCTGCCCCATCTTTTGTTCATTTTCAGCCAAGTTTTCCTTTTCTTTATTGATTTGAAAGATTTGTATTTGCTTATCAAAATATTAGCACCTTGACTCACATGTGTTGCAAATATTTTCTATCTATTATTTGCCTTTTTAGCTTTGTTTATGAAGAGTCATTATCCCCAAAGAATATTTTAATAACTGTATGGTTAAAATCTGTTAACATTTTTCTTTATGGCTATTGGGTTTCATGTTATGTAAAAGACTTTCTCTTCCCAACATTAAAAAAAAATCCTCTTGGAGTTTTTAAAAATACTTATACAATTCTAATTTTCAACTTTATATATTTAATCAACTCATTTTATGTCTAGTTTCAAATAGAGATCTGACTATATTTTTCCAAGCAGAGAGTCAATACAAGTTTCACAGGCCACTGAAAGAATGAGCTTCTGCCATTGTCTAGTCCTATTTTTTTTCCAATCAAAAATGCTGATGGAAAGCACAGGTGAGACAATGTGGCTATCACTATCTACACTATAATCAAAGACACTGGGAGAAACAGGAATATGATACTCAGAAGCTCTTAAGCATAGAGATTTAATTTTATCATTCATTTATGTAACTCAAATAATTTCCTAGTAACTTTATTTTTAGCCTGCAACAAAAATTCCTCCCCAATTCCTGTTCAGACCTTTCCTTAAAGTGGAACTAAGTAGAGCACATGTGACTCAGTCTTTAATTATTGCTTATTTTACTTGGATATGTTCTGTTCTCATTAAAATATAATTATTATAGAAATAATAGCCCCATTACTAGGAAAATTGGGAGTGTCACATGCGCTATTGAGCTTTTTGGCAAAGCTTTAATTCTATTAGGTCAAATTCTCATTGTGTTCTTTGCTTTTGTTGCAACAAGAATGGAAAGCGTTCCACAGTTTGGTTGATTTCTTTTTTCCTTTCGTGTATCTTTTCATAAGTCTCAATGAAAAATGTCTTTTTAATTTACCTATTCATCTTGTTTTATGCCTACTAACCAAGCTTGAAGCCTTTTGCTTTTGAAGGGGTTCAAAACGTGTCACCCCGAAATTTGCTACTTTGGCATATTGATTATTTTGAGCTGAAGGCACTTGAGAAATAGCAGATTCAGGAAGAGCTCTCTCTTCTTCCCCTTTTACCTATAGCCAGATCATAAAATTTCCCTTGAGAACGATGCCCTCCTTGTACCAGGAAGAGAAGAACATTCTTATCACCAGAGACTGGGAGTTAACACCAAAATGAATCTTTATGAACAAATCTACTAAAATAGTCTTTATCTTCCATGTTTTCCCCATATATTTCCTAGTCACTATCCCACAGTCTACTGCCCTTAGCCCAAGCCCCTTTGTCTTGTCACATTCCCATAATTTATTGTTCTTCATTTAAAAAGACATACAAATCTTCAGGCCTAATAGCTTTTTCAGGTCTTTGTTTTCCTCAGGAAGTCTCTCACCTGTATGTAAAAAATTAAAACTTGTATGCTTTTCTCCTGTTCATCTGTTTCATGTTAGTTTAATTCTCAGGCCCAGCCACAGAACCTAAGAAGCTTGAAGAAAGTTTTCCCTTTCCTACACTGCTCAAACGCATTGTGTTACGGTTTCCATTGTTATGGTTACTTTCTACTTTGGTCTTGAGGTCTCTCTCTCTTGCGAGTAGCCATAAGCTAAGAGAGACACTCTCTAGGAAGGCCCTGATGGGGGTTAAGTTAGATTCAGGGGGTCTATCAATGAGGAAGTGAAACAAAAATGCACGAAACAGAAGAAATGTATTACTCACAGGTCCCAGGCAGGTTAGAGGTGCCAACGTGGGGCCCACAGGAAATCTGTGGGCAGCAGGGAGCTCCACCAGTGGGTAGGGAATGAGAGAGAGGGCGCTCACGGCATGCGAGAGAGAACCTGTGGGGCTATGCTGTTATTAAGGTCCGCATGTGTTCCCCGCAGGGGTTGCGAATTAGCTCCTGTAAAGAAAACACACGTGAAGGGAATAGCTTATTTACATAGCTCTAGTGTTGACCAGTAGGTTCTATTATGGTCAGTGCCTGTGGGATGTGTTGGTTTTTAGATCAGCGAGAGGAGGAACAAGTGGGCTGTTATGCAAACAACCACCGAGGGAGGGGATGTTTTAACTAGGCCACAGGTGATGGAGTACAGCGGGGTTTCAAATAACTTATGTCAGGCCTAAGGATGGATGCTGAGGCAGCAACTATATTAAACAAATTTATGACACAGTGTATTTCCACCTCTGAATTTTCCCCTGACACAATAATGCTCATTGGTCAATAAAGTGATCTTAATATTCTAATCTCAGATTTATTCTCTGAATTCAAAGGAATTCAGAGACTTCCTCTGCTAAAACCAAAGGAATATTCTAGAATAGGGGGAAGGTGAAACATTTTAAGAGCTCATCTAGGAGAAAACTCAGCCAGAGATTGCTACTTAAAACCCCACAATGAGATCTGAATTACGGGAGACCTGGGAGTAGGTCATAGCCACCATCAAAAAAACCCATTTTCCTGGACACCAAAAGGTTTCTTCTTATGCCTATACCAGAGACCCGTTGAATTCAGGATGTAACTTTCATAGACCAGGGCTATACAAAAATATAATTCTAATGTTCACCAGATTGCAAAAGATAATATGTTGATGTTATTTGCTGCTAAGTTAACATCTTTCTACAATACTACATTAAGATATGTAAGTTTAGAGTAATCAGGCTGTTTATAGGCTATATTGTCTATATGAAATTTCATGCTTAATAACAATCACCCTCTTTGTATGTTAACAAGGGGCCAGAGCAATTTCTAATAAAAGAGTTGCAATTATTATCACCACTATTTATTACTAGGAGTTTTATGTGATAACACAAGTGAAAAATCTCTACAAACTGTCAGCGAACAAATGTTAGTGTTTATTGACACCAGCTACTACAATTGCTCCAGTTGAAACTTTTGCAGGGGATGATAATACATTTGATGTTGGAGATTTCATCTTTATCTACCGCGGTAATATTTAAGAGGACAAATACAAAACCGTGTCTAAGAAAAATACCAAGCCCACAAACTTGAGCATTCATACTGCCCTCCAATAAGAATCCGGGAATGGAAGCACTTGATTTCCTCTTTTGAAGTACTTCAGAGTTAAGCCTACGAGCCTCTGGAGGGCAGCAGAGACAAGATTTTAATACACAAACTCCAATTAACCATTCATTGACCAATTGATGGATTCCTTAATTCAATATACAATGATAGCCCACCATGTGCAAAGCATTCACCTTTTATTACAACTTAAGTCATACTGAAAACTTTTTCACTAATTATCTATTGTGAAAGAACATTTGACAGATACTTCTATTTGAATCCCCACTGTGTTTAGCATGGTTGAAATGTATGTATTTTTGCTTAGTACAGTTGAGAACTCATAAAATTACAAAATTTTACAGCTAGCAGGAAACTTATAGAACACTCATATCTACTGATCTTTCTCTTGAATAATGTCATTCCATTTTCTGCTTTTTCCCGTGTGTAAAAATGTTTATTGGTTTTCTATTTTACATGTTCATTCTCAAAGTTTAGAAAGATATAGCAAAGTAAAAAATGAAAATAAAATCCAACCATAGATAACTGCTGTTCGCATTTGGATACAATTCTCATCATTGAAATATGCAGAAATATATGTTTATTTAGTGTATATATTTGATCTTAAGATCTAAAGACACAGCTTATATTCATGCTATAACACGAGTACCATATCCATATCAATAAGTATTTAAAGAAATTTTATTTACAAATACATTTTTTAGAAGTACAGTACTATTTATATATTATATTATGCAGGCCAAAACAATCTATTCAGACAAACATAATTCTCATCTCTCCACTGAGCATTTTTATTTCTCTAGATTAATTTTCACTTCTCAAAAGAAGAAAAACAAGAAAACAAGATTCCAAAACAAGAAAAAAGATTCTAGTTGATTTTGGAGTTGCCTTGTATTTTGATCCATCACAATGCATCAAAGTAAGAATAAACCGCATAATCTCCATAAAAAAAACTGAGGCATTACTGATTTACAGTTTGAAACATTTTTTAAATTGTGAATTAGAATTAAAATGCTGTATGAAAAAAAGGTATGGTTAAGTGTGTGCATTTACCATCAAATATTTCAATTCATGTAGTCAAGAAGTGAGGCTAAGGGATACTTCTCTTGACCTCACACACTTGCCCCTGTAAATGACCTCACCAAGACAGATGGGAAGAATGCGTGGTTCATTCTTCCTCTTCCTCATGCAGCAAAGTACAACTGAGATATGCCAAAGCACTATTTCTCATAGTACGGTTTCCAGAGCAAAGAAGGTATGTTTCCTGTCCTCCAGGAGTGTACAGTCCAGCAGGGCAGGCAGAGAAGTACATAACTTGCTGTGTTAGGTGCTATACAGCTATAAGCAGTGTTAGTATCAGGTTCGTAAGATGCTCACCTGAGCAAGCTTTGTTTCTTAGGGAAGCTTTCACCCATAAGATACTTAGGCCAGAAGTTAAAGCGCAAAGAAAAAGAATCAGGCAAGGAGAGAAGAAAGAACATTTCGAGCAGAGGAAAGAGCATGCAATGGCTTACCATCTTGTGTGAAAGCAAAGTAATTCACGGGGCCAGAGAGTGAGGGTGGAGGGGCAGAGCCCAAAGGGAAGCACAGGTGAGGCCATAAAAGGCATTGTAAGCCATAGCAAGGAGTTTGAACTTTATCATACAAGAAAATTTTACCTTTACAAAGTTGACTCTGGCGAGTACATGAAAAATGGATTAGCGTAGAAAACGCTGGATGAAAAGAATCAAGTTACGTCTATAAGATGATGAATAAATTTTATTTTAATGTGATAGGAAAATTATTGGTTAATTATGGAAACAATATAGAATTTAGACATAGCAGATGTTTGCTATATATTGAATAAGTGACTGAAAGAGTAAACATATTTGTAAACAGTTTAACTCATATTCGAGCTTTCCCGGGGAGACCATTGATCTATTGCTATTCCTTCTACCACAATGTCAGTATTTAATACAACTTATTTGAATTTCTTTATCAATGTCAATGACTTGAAGTTGTACACATTGAAAAAGTGATCCATTTAACCTTCCATTACTGCTATCAAAAATTGGAAAAATATGATTTTTATTTAAGTGTATGCTTCAGTTTCATAGGAGGAGAATTCATTTACTTTACTGTATTTTTTTTATTGGTATTACTGGTTTAGCCTGCCGACTTCCCCATGGAGAATTTGTTTGAGAAATCTCAGTTATTTATTAAATGTTTGCTTATCCATGAAACATATGAGACTACATGGAAATTCATTACATTTTATAATTATAAAAACAGATTTGTGCATTTTAAAAAATTATTGCATGAATTACGCACATAGCACATAAAATACTGTTTCCTCAGACATAAAATGGCCGTAGGGGTCAGAGGAAAAATCAGAAGGGAAATGTCTGATTATAACAAAACATTTACGCAGCTCTGTGTTTCTTGAGTAATTTGCTGTTTATTAAGAAACAAGCTGAGAGGAATGGAAATTCTTCCAATTTATTTTCTTTAAGACACTCACATGGAGGTATTTCAAAACTGCAATCTGGAAATGAAATTTTTTAAGCATGCCAAAGTATTACAGGAGCAGATGGTGCTAAAGGATTTTTTTAAAGATGGAAGGAAATCACATCAAAACAAAAGACAGTAAGGCAAGAAAATATTTGAGTCATCCACACATTTGATAGTTTAGTTTGAACATTTGATATCTGTGATGTTCACTTAAAACTGCTTAAATATGCCTTGTCAAATTTTTCTTTTGAATTTCATGTTAGTTGTAATATGTTGTCAGAAAAATAGAAAGGAAAAACAGATTTAGCAAATAACATGCCTTAAGTAACTTCAAAGATGCAAATAATAATTTTCACATATAATTACCAAAACAACATGATATCTCCAAGAGCCAGATGGCTTGAGTAAAAATATTAGCATTTTCTAAGCCAAAAATAAAAAACCAATGAAATTGGAAATAAAAATATATATATATAAAAGGGGTGCAGCAAAAAAATAAAAATAAAAAAATAAAGTTGGAATTGTTCATATTTTATACTTAAATTCATTCCAAATATCTCCATCATTTTAATCACACAAAAATATATTTGAAAATATATTAAAATAATTGCAAAACCCCTGCTGAGATAAGTGGATGTTATTCTTTCTACTTACATATGCAGAAAATGATGATCAATGAGTGAAAATATAATATGGATTAATAAATGTAGGTGATTATTACGGGGTAGTGGGAAATATTAGAAGTTAATTCTTTATTGGTAAAACATCAGAAGTTAATTCTTCATGGGTGAGTGATGGAAGTAAAATGAATAGGGTAGAATACAGAAAAATTATCAGGGATGATAACTTCATTTTGGACATGTTCACTTTGAGATGCCCATGGAAAAGTGGATGATGAGTCCACGTTATAAGTGATTAAACAAACCGAGAGTTTGGAGGGAGGTCTGCACTGAAAATAGAGATTTGTTTGGCATGAATACTTGAGAGTGGATGAGGTCATCCAAGGAGAATGTGTGGAAAATGAAAATATGAGGCCAAAATCAGGAATCTGCAAAATAGGAGCTTTTAAATAGTGGAGGGAGAAGACAGAAGCCTGGAAGAACACCAAAAAGAGAAGGCGGATGATTACAGTATGAGCAGTTTTCATTTAGGCCTGGGAAACCTGAAGCCTTGGGGCCACACCTGGCCTTCTGGATCCTTGAGTGCGGCCTTTTGACTGAATCTAAATTTTACTGAACACATCCTTCAAATAAAGGGATTCAAATAATGAATGTTGACAAACAGCCTGTTCCCAGATTCTGGAAAGAATTTTCACTCATCACTAGAAACTCCAAAACAAGTGTTTTTCTTCTCATTCTTCACTTCATGAAACAAAGCTATTTATTATTATTATTATTGTTATTATTATTTTTATATTATCAGCATCACCAGCATTTATACTTACCACATGCCAAGTACTGTGTGATGTCTGCGATTAACCCAGGTTCTAGGGATCCTCAGCTATTAGTGGCCTTCATAGAATCTGGATTCGATGGAAATTACGTGGAAAATCCTGAATTTTGCTGGAGAGAGGCTCCATAGCTTTCATAAACTTCTCAGAGCATTTTGTTCACAACCTCCTCCAAAATATGTTAAGAAAGAGTGTCAAGAATCTTCTCATTTTAGAGAGAGCCGAGATGAGCTGTCACCCATCAGATCAAGCTCACTTGCCTTGGTCACCCACAGCCTCCACACGTTCAGATATGAATTCTCAGGCTGGTGAAGGTAATCCTAAATTGAAAGAGAGAAATACACATTTTACTGATTTTATTTTTACTAATATCTGCTAAATATCTGTTTTCTGATTAGGTTTTAGAATATGGCCTTACTTAATCTAGTATTATAAATTACCAAAATTAAAGTTTTGGTAATTAAAATTAAGAAAAAATACATAAATGTAAATATTTATTAAATTCTTTAACATTTTCTGATATTTCTCTTTCTTGCCATTTTTATATCTATCATTTCCTCTGAAACCTAGAATCTTCAATCTCAGGTCCCACTACCATACTGAAGTGTCATTTTATTTGGTTATTTGTATATTGGAATTAAAGAATCTCACGTTCAAACATTTTAAAAAATTCAGAAGCTCCTAAAATAGAAGCCATTGCTTTAACATGTGCGTGGGAAGTACACAATGGGAACCAAATATTCTTTCCCCATGCTATTATAAAACCCTCACCATCCAAGGTATCTAAAGCACTAAACGAAATTGTAAAATCAGAAATTGATTTGTCATTTATATAAAAATGGATAAACACTTGGAGAGTAGAAGCAGTACAAAAATTACTGTCTGCTAAATTTAAGCCTAGAAAATAAAAATATCAAGTGATCGGCAGCAACAAAATTATAATACAGTCTTAGAACTCTTTGTGACAATGGCCCCAAAATAATTGTTCATGAATCCAGTGGTTCCAATTCTTACTCTAACAGGAACCTTTCAGACACTAATTTTTACTACCACAAGAAGTTATGTCTTTATTTCAAGATTCTTGGCATTTGTATTTTCCTTCCAAATGAACTTGCTTGATAGTGGATCATCAAAAAACCTGGCAGTCCTAAATAGGAATTGTGATGTGTTTTAGTAAGGTGCTAGTTGTACAAGTTAAATTTACATCAACCTGTCACTTCAGATAAGAGAAGTGGAAAGATCCACCATATGATGACAAACCAATTATATCAGAAACAGAATTGTCATGTTTTCTTTCTGTATTTCCGAACTACCAGAATCAAATGTGACATTGCGCATTACGTACATAAAAAGCAGAAATGTGGGTTCCTGGTTTACTTTTACATTATTGGTTAGGACTGACCATTTGCACTTGGAAAAAATGAACAGATATCAGAACTGAATATTAATTTTTACATATAAACAGGAAAAAAGTGCATATACAATGTTGACAGGATTATATATAATGGAGGAACAAATATCATGCCAACTGAAAGGAGCCAGGCACAAAAGACTACATACATATTGTATGACCCCATTTATGTGAAATGTCCAGAAGAGGCAAGTTATAAAGACAGAAAATAGATTAGAGATTGCGTAGGGTTCGGAAAGTAGAAAAATGGGGAGCGAGTGACAAGGGGTTTCTTTTGGAATGATGAAAATATACTAAAAAAAATTAAATGGTACACTTTAAATGGGTGAGCTTTATGGTAAGTAAGTTATATTTCAATAAAGCTGTTAAAAATATGTAATCATTCAATGTCTTTTGTGGGGGAGCATTCTCAAGCATTAGATACTTTTACCTTAGAAAATACTAAGAGCAATTTTGAATTTCTCATTATATGACATTTGTAAGATTTTTTGGTAATTTCTTAAAGGTTATGGAATTTTTATCACATATTCATATAATATGGAAATTAAGGTTGAAAACAGCCTTCGCATTGGTGTTTTAGTACTAATTTTTTCCTCAGTATTTTTACAAAATCATACTTTTAAACATATTTCCTATTCTTAATAGTTGACCTTTGTACTCTAGGCTCTTGCTGTATAAAGTGTGGTCCATGGATCAGCAACCGTGGCATCACTGGAGAGCTTATTAGAAACAGGAAATCTCAGGTCCAATTCATACCCACTGAATCAAAACCGCCTTTTAACAGAATCTCCAAGCGATGCATACGTCCATTAAAGTGCTCTAAAGAAGTGGTTCTCAAAGTATGGTCTTCAGAAAAGTAGCATCAGCTTCCATTGGGAATTTGCTAGAAATATAAGTTCTCTAGTCCCACCCGAACCTACTGAATCAGAAATTCTAACAATTTAGGTTTTATCAAACTTTCCTGGTGATTCTGATCACACTTAAAAAGTTTGCAGCACAAAGATTAGTTTGTTGCACGATACAGTCACCTAGGGAACTTAAAAAGATCTTGATGCCTGGGTTGCAATTCATACATGTTAAATCAATCTTTGCAGGGGACCCAGGTGTCAGTGTTGTTTAAATTCCTCATGTGAGGAATGTGCATTCAAGTCCAAAAATCAGCGTTCTAAAGGAGAAAAGCTACACAAACTCATGTTACTCATTACTCAAACTGGCTACAGTTCTCAGAATTACTACGTATCATTGGGCGACACTACATTTATCAGAAATAATCATGGACTGGCATTTTGCTTTATCTGTTCCAGGAGAGAGATTTATCATACTTCATTCACCTCACACTGTTTTTTCTATTACTTAATCCGGTATAAGTCCTCTGGTGACTTTAGCGCCACAAATTCGGGAAACATTTCAAAGGGAAAGTCAAGCCCTAACTTTAATACTCCCAGGGATTTAGAAGAGAAGACAAAAGAACAAAAAGAAAAATGCCTGTTTTGGGAAGAGGCAAAGCCTAAAGAAAGGGGTAATTATGTGAAAGAGGAGATGGTAGGCAGCACCTGCTAGCTGTGCAAGGGTAGCAAGGGTGGAGTGAGAGTCCAATTTTCTTGGAAAAGCAAGGTTAGCACATGCCAAAGATTCTGATTATGGGGGTGGCGGGAAGACAAGGGAAGGTCTCAGCTAAGAGGAACACTGGTGGCAGCATTCAGGCGTTTCTGGAAAGTTGGGGGGTCACTTCAATAAGACACTAGTAGTCAACATGTAACTAAGAAGAAGAGTGCAGTTTAGGAGACACCACAAAGACCATGTTTCCCTGCTCTTAAATAATAGGGAAGGTCTTGGATGGAAGTCAGAATTCCCTGGAGTGTGGGAGAGGAATGAGGCCCAGCTCTGGTGGTTTAAAGAAATTTGCATTAAATATGAGAGTAGTTCTTGGGAGGTTAAAGCATTGTAATTTTTTGGCTTAACCAGTGAATCTATTGCATACTCCGTTGCTCTTGTACTCTCTCAAAATATTTCCAGGAATGCACTCTTATGCCTACCAAGCAACTAGCAAAATGCTGCCTGGGAGTATATATTTTTCCCTTACAAGCAGTATTAGTTTGGGAATATCTCTTCAAAATAAGAAGAAAATTGATAAAAACTATTTAAGCACTTTCAGAGAGAGATGAGAACTGCTTTTGGTATATATATTTTCCATTTTATAAACCAATACAAATTAACTGGAAAGCTGAAAACAGAGGAGAGACCTTAGATGCGAATCCGTAAATAAGAATCTATGGATACAAGCTGTGTAAAACATACTGAGTTCTTCCTTGAATTAGAAGGAAGAGCTATAGCAGATGTCCTTTTAATGTCCTAACCTTGCCACAATTATTTGGGCAAGGAATTTGGTTTCTCTGAGGACTCTGTTGGTCCTTTCAAGCAGGAAATACAGCTCATAAGGTAAGTCACATGCTACTGAAAATTGGTTGATTTAGAGGGTAGTGTTGCAAGACGCACAGAAGAATGCTGTGCTGTGACTATGGCAACAGCAGAGAAAGGTTTGCTAGAGTGGTTAAGTTTTGAGTCAGAAAAGAGAGAGAAAACATGGGGTGGAGAGGGGGGTGGTTCTCCTGGAGATGATCCAAAGCCTCAGATGCATCTGCGATGATGCTGGGTGCAGAAAGGCCCTTGACTGAGGGTGTGGTCATATACAGAGTAGCAGTGTAGGTGCTTTCACCTTTTCTATATACACACTAATACAAAGTGCACACATTGCTGCTAACGGCTTTAACAGAGAGCAATGGGGAGAGGGGTTTCCAGTAAGAGAGGGTAGTTAGACACTCTTCAAAATGTTTCTGCAGATGCCTAAGCTATCCAAGTCCTGAAGGTTATATCAATTATCATTTTCAATAATCATGATCTTAGAAAGGAATAGGGATGGTGTTAATATTTGAGGTTTATAGGAAAAAGAGTTAGACCAAAAAGTCAATAGCCAAGATTCAGAACTAAGCTTGATGGGAACAGATGATGGTAATGCATAAAGCCTGGAGAGCTGAGATAAATGGAGTTAACTGAGATATATGCCTCTAGCCATTAAAAATTTGGTTTGGGGTGAATTTTGGTAGTTTACAATTTTCAAGGAATTGGTCCATCTCATCTACATCTGTGGTCCCACAGCCCCTCGCTGCCCATTGGTACTGGTCCACAGCCTGAGGGACAGGGCCAAAGAACACTGCTCCCTTCCCCTCTTGGGTGGCGCAGCAGAAGATGAGCAGCAAGCAAAGCTTCATCTGTATTTACAGCTGCTCCCTGTCGCTCCCATCACTGCATGAGCTCTGCCTCCCCACCCCGCCCCCGGGGAAAAATTGTGTTCCATGAACGTGGTCCCTGGTGCCAAAAATGTTGGAGACCGCTGATCTAAATTGTTGAATTTGTGTGCATGGAGTTATTTGCAGTATTCATTTATTGTCCTTTTAATGTCTCTGGGGGTCTGTAGTTATATCCCTGATTTTAGTCCTGATATTGGTAATTTGCATCTTCTCCCCCCACCCTCACTCCATAGAGTGTCTGGCTAGAGTTTTAATCAGAGAGCCACCCTTTGGTTTCATTGATTTTCTCTACTGTTTTCCTTGTTTTCTATTTCATTTATTTTTCTGTTCTTAACATACATTATTTCCTTCCTTCTGCTTGTTTTGGGTTTAATTTGTTCTTTTTTTTTTTTTACTAGTTTCTTAAGGTGAGAGTTTAAATAATCATTTTGAGATCTTTCTTCTTTTTGAATATGAGCATTCAATGCTATAAATTTCTCTCTAAGTACTACTTTAGCTGCATTCCATACATTATGATATGTTGTATTTTCCTTTTTATTTAGTTCAAAATATTTTCTAATTTCCCTTGGGATTTTTTCTTTGGCTTGTGGA
The DNA here is from genome assembly GCA_963575035.1 of Avahi laniger. Classification (NCBI taxonomy): domain Eukaryota; kingdom Metazoa; phylum Chordata; class Mammalia; order Primates; family Indriidae; genus Avahi; species Avahi laniger. Next base: position 39,040 of record CAUYSK010080872.1, read on the forward strand.
TTGTTTAATTTCCAAATATTTTAGAATTTCCCAGATGTATTTCTGTTATTGATTTCTAGTTTAATTCCATTATGGTTAGAGCACATACTTTGTATGATTTCAATTCTTGTAAGTCAATTAAGGCTTGTTTTATGCCCCAACATATGATCTTTCTTGGTGAAAGTTCCACAAACACTTGAAAAGATTGCATATTCTGCTGTCATTGGATGGAGTGTTCCATAAATGTCAGTGCTGTTTTAGTGTTCTCTACCCTTGTTGTTTTTTTTTTGTCTAGTTCTTATACTGATAACTGAGTATAAATTTGTTATTTATATATTAATTATTTGTATATTATATAACATATATAAAATATCATTATTTATATAATATAAATATATTTAAATGTATTTGTTAATCTGCCTATTTCTCCTTTCAGTTCTCTCCATTTTTGCTTCATGTAGTTTAATATATGTTGTCAGGAGAATATACATTTAGGATTGTTATGTATTCTTGGAGAATTCACCCCTCTATCATTATTTAATGTCCCTTCTTATTCTTTATAATATTCCTTATTCTGTAGTCTACTCTGATATTAATAAAGCAACTACAGTATTCTTTTGATCAGTGTTTTCACAGTATATCTTTTATATTCCTTTTACTTTTATCTATCTATATATTTATATTAAAATGAATTTCCTATAATCAACATACAGTTGAGTCTTTTTAAAACTCTAATCTAATAGTCTCTGTTTTTTAATTGGAACATGTAGAAATGTAGAAGGCTTACAAATAAAAAGACTCCTTTAGATCCCTTTCTTTATGTTAGAGTTGTATATATACTCATTTACTCACACTGAAAATCCCACCAATGTTATAATTTTTGCTTTCGATAGTCGTACTTACTCAAAGAACTTAAAAGGAGAAAAATAGGCTATCACAGTTGAATCTTGAACAATACATGTGCAAACTGCATGGGTCCACTTATATACAGATTTTTTTTCAACCAAGTGTGATTTGAAAATACAATATTTGAGGGATGCAAAACCTGCATATACCAAGGGCCAAATTTTCATGTATGTAGTTTGTCAGAGCCAACTGTGGGATTTGAGTATGGACAGATTTTGGTACACATGGGGGTCCTGGAAACAATCCACTGTGTATATAAAGGGACAATTATATATTTACTTGGATATTTACCATTGCTGTTTCTCTTCCTTTTCTTCTGGAGTTCCTTGTTTTCCTCAGGTATCATTTTTCTTCATCTTTAAGAGCTTCCTTCAACATTTCTTTTAGAGCAGATCTGCTGGCTACTAATTCTTTTAGCTTTCTATCAGCTGAAAATATCTTTGTTTTGCTATCATTCCTGAGGGACTTTTCATTGAATGTAGAATTGGGGGTTGGCAATTTTTTTAATCCCTTGAAAGTTGTTTATATATGTGTGTGTATATATGTGTAATATATATATATAATATATATATTATATATATAATCTTTGGTTAAGAAGTTTGATTATGATATGTCTGGGCATGGTTTTCTTTGAGTTTATTCTATGTGGGATTCTCAGAACTTCTTGAATCTATAAATTTATGTCTTAAATTTACAAAATTTAAGAAGTGTTCATCTACATTTCTTCAAAACAAATTTTGCACCAATCTATTTCTCCTCTCTTTCTAGGACTCCAATGACACAAATGTTAGAACTTTGATATTCATCCATCGGTACCAGAGACTGTCTTATTTTTTCCCCAATCTTCTTTGTCATTTTGATCTTCAGATTTGATAATTTCTATTTATCCACTTTCTGGTTCAGTGAATTTTCCATCTTCCTTCTGCCATTGAGTCTACCCAGTAATCTTTTTTTAATTTAAAATATTGTATTTTTCACTTTTTAATTTACATTTAGTTCCTTTTTATAGTTCCTCTGCTCAAAACTTTTACTTTGCTATTTTAACAGTGTTTACCTTTACCTATGGAGCATGGTTATAATAGCTGCTTTAACATCTTTGACTGACAATTTAAATATTCATGCCATCATAGGGTTTGCATCTGTTGATAGTTTTCTCCCTCGAAAAAGTGATCATATTTTTCCTTTTTCTTTAAAGTAACTTTAGGTTGTAACCTAAAAATTTTGATGATTATATTGTGAGAATTCATGGTCATGTTAAAATCCTCTGGAGATGTCAAGTTTTTGGTTGTTTTTTTCTTTTAGTAAGCAATCAGCTCAGTTAGGTTTAGATCACAAGATTTGTCTCTCCTTCTGTGGTGGCAGTTCTAATTTTCAAAGCCTTTTCTATGCTATTTCGGTCTGCTTCCTGCATGTACCTCATTGGGTTAGTCTGGGATATAGGTGGTAGTTTATATCATAGCTAACTTTTAAAAGCAATGCTTCTTTGTGTCTGTTCCATGCATTTGTGGGTCATGATGAGAACTTGTGTTAGTTCACACAAAGAATTTGGAAATCTCTTTCTCCAGCTCTCTCCTCCCTGGCACTTTTCCTCACACTCTCTAGCACCTGTGGTCCCTTTTCCTGGTTCTCTAACTAGAAACCCAGGGTATCTCAGAGTTTTAGCCCCTCACTCTGTGAGACTGCCCTCAGGATGAAGTAGCAAGAGAAGACAGAGAGAATAATGGTGACCCCCTCCATATTCTTTGGACCACAGAAGCCCCTTTTCTTTGTTCTTCTAGCCAGAGAGATGGGCTTTCTCTTTGGGCTTTAGGTGCCCATGTTGCTGCTTCTGTGACAAATTACCTCATGACTTAGTGGCTTGACACAACAAACATTTAGTATCTGACATTTTCTGTAGTTCGAGATTCTAGGTATCACTGAGCTGGGTTTTCTGGCTCGGGTGCCCTCCAGAGGCTGCAGTCACGGTATTGGCCAGGGCTGCAGTCAGTCATCTCCAGGCTTGACAAGATGAGCATCTGCTTCCAGGTTCACTCATATGGCTGCGGACAGGTTGCAGAAGTTCCACTTCCAAGCTCATTACATGACAGTTGACATGTTATAGGTCCTTATTGGCTGTTGGCCAGTGACATCAGTTCCTTGCCATGTGGGCCTCTCCATAGGACATCTCACAATATGACACTGGCTTTCCTCAGAGCCAGAGAGGGAGAGAGTGAAAGAGAGTGAGAAAAATGGAAAACAGAGTCTTTTCGTAACCTCATCTTGAAAGTTACTTTCTAACACTTTTATCACATTTTATCTGTCGGAAGTGAACCATTAAGGCCAGCCCACATTCAAGGAGAAGGAATGACACAAGGGCAGAGGAGGCAGAGATAATTAGGGGCCATTTTACCAAATGCCTGGTGTGCATGATTATATATTCATACCTTTTCCATATAACATGGAAGAATATAAAATACTGTCACATGTTTTGTTGTCTTTCTTTCCTGGCAAACATAGATTCATTCCATCTGGGTTCAATAGAAATTAAGGATGTGTAAAACTGCAAAGCAGACCTAGAAGGAGGCGAGGATGTGGAAAATAAATTTGGGTATGTTTGGTGCATCAATTCAATGCAGAATGGTTTCCTAGTCTGAATATTGTTAGGCAAATTAAGTATAAGAGACATTTGGCTGGAGGAAAGCAAGGCACAAATTAGTGGGATGAACAGAAGTTCGTGGAGTACGTTACTTCATTTTAAACTGTTCAAGTTTGCAAACATTGTAAGTCTGAGATCAAATCACATTCTGTAAGGGATAAAGTAAGCAACTCAAAATTGGTCCTATATCAAGTAGTGAAACAAGAGAGAAGTTCTTATTTTTTAGACTTTACTTCAGCTTAAGTCCCATTGAGCACATTAAATCTCTTCGAAGAAATAGAATGCTTGGGTGTGGGGCTGACAAGTTGAATAGCAGGAAGATTTCTAAAAGTGACGGATTTGCTTCTCATATTGAGTAGCAGAGTG
>CAUYSK010080874.1:0-17782 GCA_963575035.1 Avahi laniger
AAAACAATAAATGTTGGCGTGGATGCGGAGAGATAGGAAATAGTACTGTTTTAAAAAAGATGAATCTGATAGGACAATTCAGGACGAACTAGAGGGAGAGTAGATTACAGTCCAGTTATATGTCCAAACTGGTTTGGCAGGCATCCTGACTCTTTCTTTACCTGAGGGCAAAGCCATATATTCATTCCTATTTAAGTACCAGGAACTTCTCCAGGACCCACCTCCTAATCATCTTCTAAACCCCACTTGCAGCTCCATTCCAGATATTGTCTCTCTCGTGATACCCCTTTGGATTAGACATATCATTACGATGCCCTCCTCAGTTCCCAACCTTGTCTTTGCCCTTAGATGGTAACCTTGGTTCCTCTCCTAAAACCATTTGCCCAGGGTGGGAGAGAGCATTCAAGCCTCGACTAAGTTATGACAGTAAAATGGGAGAAAGGGCAAAGCCCAGACTCATTTCAAAGGAGAACAATGACAACAAAAATAACAAGGGGACTAAGTGAACAGATTATATATCGAGAATAAAGGAAAGGAAATAGTCACAGATGACTCCAAGGTTCTAGCCTGGGAGACTAAAGAAATCACTGACAGGAATAGAGGGGTGTCAAGGGGAGATAATTTGGAAGAAAAAGCAGATGAGTTCACTTTTGCACATGTTGCATTTAAGGTGCTGACAAAATATCCAATTTGTAAGAGCAACTGGAAACCTGGAACAGGTAGAGGTGAGGATTTCAGGATCTAGATTTAAGAGTGATTCGCCCAGAGAATCTCAGAATATTATGGCCAGAGAACCTTAGAAATTAACTAACTCAATTCTCTTCTCAAATTTTGTAAGAAAATTCATACCCATAGGTGAGCATACCCATGAAACTGGCCGTAAAAGTGGAATTAGAATACAAGTCTTTTTAAATGTTCTTTCTACTGCATACCTCTAACATTCTTTGATAAATGAAAACAAGGTTTTGGAAAACAACCACAGTTGGGAGAACAAAAAAAATCCAACTGTGATGAATCAGAATGGTAAGGAGAACAATGAAATTCAAGGCACAAAAGTTTCAAGAAAGGAGCAGTCAATAATGTACCATGTGACAAAAAGGTCAAGTTGGACAGGAATTGAAAATAGGCCACCGTATTTTACACTGAAGTTATTAGTTACTTTGCAACATAATGTTCTTTGAATAGTACCTACTATTCCAGAATTCTCTAAAATGCTGCCCTTGGAGTCCTTGTATTGGGAACATCTCAGACATATAATCCACATATAATGATGTTCTCTTATTATTTCAGTAATTAAATTACCTTGAACAGAATCCAAGAAGAGCCAGCTTTATATGAATTTCAAATCTAGTGACTCCTGTTAGAACATAGTTCCAGTTTGCTCACATTCTCATCTGACATATTTTATCAACATTCTTAGAGCCTAGTCATACTTTTTAAATTTATAGGTTTTATTTCCTTCCTCTGAATTCAGACATCTATAGTCCTAGGAACTTCAAACCTTCTAGTACTTGACTAATTCATGCATAAAGCTTTTCAAAATAACATTACTAATTATATTGTACAGTGTAATGAGACACACAAACATGGGGATTTGAAAATGTCTATTTTTTAAATTCAATAGGTGATGATTTTTAGGCAATTTTTGACACATTTATTCCCAATTTTTACCTCCCATTCTAAGAAAATAAAGTGGCATTAAGACTATCAATATAATGAAAACCACATTATAATACAGAGAATCACACAGCAGGATTTGTCTAAATGTAGAAATTTTCAGTATCAGCCATCTGGCAAGCAGCAACATTCAAAGTGTATGGGGGAATGTGTTTTTTACATCATCTGTGTATCAGATGATCTACAATCTTTAAAAAAAATAGTTTTTTATTAGTTGAAAGAAAACATACTTTTGTCATTTTTCAAACTGAGTTCTGAATTTTTTCTTAATTCGAAGTTATAAATTCAACCCAATAGAAAGAAAAAAACATGAAAATGCACTTCATCTGAGTTTAATAAGCAGGGTACTATAATGTTTGAATTTTCCACTTTATCTAAACTATGTACACACTCAAGTATCATCTCACTACATAATCCACAGATGTTTAACTGGCATATGCACACAGATTTAAACTTTATCTAAAAACAGATAAAGATTAGAAACTGAATTTGGTACTTGAGACTATTGTCGTTGGCACACTATTACTGTAATGGGAACAATTCAGCCACCTCCTTTCTCCCCTCCTCTCTTAAAGCCCTCCTCCTCTGCTTCCTTTTGTCCCCGTCCACTTGTTTTATTTATTGCTTCTCCTCTAAGGCTTAAGCCTATCAGTGACGCTTAAACCTAATGAAGCTCTGATCCCTATTAATGAGGATAAAAATAGATCTTACATAAGCTTGAGGATGCAATGAATTTCAAAACACATCTTACATGTTAGTTTAATAAGGCTATTAATAGCAAATTCTTAGAAAGCTTTTCACTAATGTCCTCTGCTCCCTTTTGTGTATGTGCAACCGGTTCAGGCTGGCTTGAATTCTCTGTGTAACTGGTTCCTATCACACCTGAACTCAAGTCAAGTAGAAATAAACTAGAGATTCAGTTATTGATTATTCCAGGGGCAAAGTTCAGCTATGTCTGCTTAGAAATGACAATAGGTCAAGGGTTCTTTAGTGAGGAGACCATCATCTGGATAATGAATTTTGTGGGAAGGCACCCCTCCATCTACTCCAACTCTTGTCTTCCCTTCTGACCCAGCTCAATTGGCACCTCCACTATTGAGCCTGCCCTCACCTCTCCCACTCACTTAATCTTCACTGCTTCAGAACTTTTATAAATTATTGCTACCGTTCATTTTAGTCCTTAGTTATATTCCACCTTATATTGTAATTTAATTTGTTATGTTTGGGATTGCTTTAAGGTGTATTTAAGCTCCTTAAAAGTAGGCCTATGTCTTAGATGTTTATTTTTTTTAAACACCATTCAAATCAAATCAATGTTTATACTTGTGAATTGAACTTTTACATTTTCTCTTTTTTTTTCTGTATCCTCCACAATACCTAGCACAAGCAAACATTGAATGAATATGGTCAATTGTGGAAAGCATGAATTAGGCACCAAAAATATGAAATACATTTGGCTCTGAAGAGTGATTATCCTCTTCACCTAAACTGCTTTCACTTCTCTCACCAGCTCAGATTGCTTCTCATTTTTCATTCCTCCAACTCCTGCCAGTTGTTGGCTCCTTAAGTGATCTGTAAACAAAAGGCACTATCCAAATTGCAGGGGTCGGGGAATGTCAAAACATTGTTTGTTTTGGCTTCCAGCTGAAGGCCAAGAAGAGAGCTACAACAGCTTTTTCCTAAAGGAATGAGGAATGCTCAAATATTTAATGTGCAAGATAGGACCCAGCAGGAGGAAGAGCTTAAGGGTATCTTCCAATGCCTAAAGAGCAAGAGAGTTCCTCCAACAGAAGCCCAGATCATGTTACTGTAGATCCACATATAGTAAATGTAGCTTCTCTGATTTAGACAAATAACAATGTTTGGCTTCTTTCTTTTCCATTTAAAGTAACTACATCTATTTGTCTTTTACAGGGTTATTTATTGTACATACTCTAATATATTATCTATCTCTTTATTCTTTGAAATAGAGAACAGGAAGTTAAGGAGTTAAGGGGATAGTCCTAAGGAGATATCTGGCACCCCAAAGACAGTCTTTGGCCTCCTTTTAGCTCCTTGCTTGATGGGGATGAATCTCCCCATTTTCACACAATTATTCTCCTTGCCTCTAAAATCAGCCTACCACGAAAAGCTGACAGTGCCCCATCCATTCTCAGTCATTGCTCCTAGAAACTCAGCTAAGAAGTAAGCTGAAACTTCCACCTGCTCCAGGGATTTTGACAGGTAGCTCAGGATGACAGAAAGAGCATACTGCTCTTACACAAAATATTATAGTAAAATAAATAAATAAATAAAGCATAGTAAACAAAAATGTATGGTATTCAATATATATACTTATTCATATTGTACAACTCTATCAAGCAGTTTATATTATGTAGAAAGAAGAAAATACATTCTTATCAGGGGATAATCCTTTGGATATCATTTTAGAGAAAAAAATCCAGTGGACCTGAACATCCCCATAAAAACTCCTTGGTGGAGGCATAACAGAGGGGCCATAATGAAATTACTTTACCAAGCTTGTTAATCCCAGACATTCTCTAAATTGCATGGTATAATCCTAGCAACCAATTTCTAGCAAATATTATCTCATTTTTATTCATGAGTTATTTTTTCACATGAAACCAAGCTTCGAAAGGAAGAAGGAAGGGTCAAAAATTCCACTCCTACTCCCAATCACCTGGCAAAAGAAAAAAAATGAGAGAAGCCAAGGAACAGAGATTATTCACTTAGAAAAAGAAACCAAGTGAAATCTGAGGAAAAAAATTGACCATCATATGCAAACTGGAGTAGCTGAAATTCTGTGACCCAACAGTGGATTTAAAATGGTCTGTTAAAGTGATATAAGGAAAGGCTTGATGATGTTTATGGAAAGTAAGGTATCGTGTATGGTCTAAGTCTTCCCGTGAAATCTAAACAATTTTTTGGTAACTCAAATACTACTTTCCCATTAACTTGGATGAAAACATCAAAGACACTTAATCTTTTACAAGTACTTTCCCTTTACCAGAGAATTGAAGGAAGTACTTACTCTGAGGCTAGTGAAGCGCCAACCCTGCACTTGCACAAACCTGAGAGTGAGTGCTTCCTTAACACCATGCTCCAAGTGCCTCACTCACCTCACTCTAGTCCTGACTTTGCTCTGTACCTCCATCCCCACTCTGTCCAAGTAGTAGAAAGCCATTAAAATAATAAAAAAAAATTTAAAATGGAAGCATCATGCTAATAGTCCATTAAGATTTTGTATAAGATGCTAAGAAGAATCTCGTACAAATTGGCTCGAAGGCAGAACAAGGCTTTAAGACCCAATGGTAGATGACCATTAAAGACCAATGGTAGGCCGGGCACGGTGGCTCACGCCTGTAATCCTAGCACTCTGGGAGGCCGAGGCGGGCAGATCATTTGAGTTCAGGAGTTCGAGACCAGCTTGAGCAAGAGCAAGACCCCGTCTCTACTAAAAATACAAAGAAATTAATCGGACAACTAAAAAAATATATAGAAAAAATTAGCCAGGCATGGTGGCACATGCCTGTAGCCCCAGCTACTTGGGATGCTGAGGCAGAAGGATTGCTTGAGCCCAGGAGTTTGAGGTTGCTGTGAGCTAGACTGACGCCACGGCACTCTAGCCCGGGCGACACAGTGAGACTCTGCCTAAAAAAAAAAAAAAAAAGACCAATGGTGGATGACTCAATGGAGACTACAACTTCTGGTAACCATTCTGATTTACAGTTAGTAGCCACCCCCACTCCACACACCCCCAGATCACTGATTTATTTTTCCTTCTAACTGGGGTTTTGTTTGATGAGAGAATGTAAAGATACAATGCAAGAGGATGTCTTAAATCTATGGAAAAATAAAATAACACGCATTTTCAAAAAATATTATGATGTTCTACTTTTAGGTTCTTCCTAGGCAACCTTCTTTTCAACATAAAGAACCCAAACATAATCCCTGTATCTCTGAAGCATATGAATAAATGTGTCTACATACAAATATCTATGTATACTCAGCAATTTGCAAATAAATGTTTATGTTTGCCTACCTCCTCCGGCAAAGAGAGAAGCAATAAAGGGGCAGCCATCCCAGGATGATCATGCTGAATGCACCAAGCCCAAACATCCGGAACATCTGCGTAGGCTCTGTTGATTTAATTATATCCTGTTACTTTTATGACTTAAGCAAGAGAAGCAAATCCAAGCTCTTTCATAAAGTCATTATAAAAAAAACCTATCAGTTAGTAAAGTAAAATGAGGAGGCATTCTTATATGACAGGTAAATATCCTTTCAACTCTCTAAGAAGCAGGAGTTCATGAAATGTTCTTGAAACATAACTGAAGGCTACACTTTCCATATGTGCCCCCCAATGGAAGCCTTAACAAAATGATCCTACTATTTTTCTTAACAGATTATTATGATGCATAGTATATATTTTTTCCTGTTGCCCTAAATGTGCTTTTTCCTTGGCCATATGCTATACATCCTAGAACACTCGAGGAGCAAATTAATCTATGAACAGTTAATTTGGTAAAGAAATGACTTCTTAAATGTTTATTTTCAGATTACAAAACATTAAATTAAACAAGGAATCAAGATTTCCAGGTAATTAAGCATATTTTAGTCTTGTATTCATTGGGAAATGCATTCTAATGTGATTGGGGAATTGTAAGTCACGATTCAATTTTTTCCTCTATCAGAACCAAATGTCTCTTCACACATAATATAAAGACCCAACTGATAAATCAATTATAAATACCATGTGACAGTGCTAAAATTGGAATAGTATATTCATGATCAGGTTTTACTTTTCATTATTAATATTACATGCTCAAAAAAAGCTATAAATTGAATAGGGACTATATTAACCTAAGTTATTGTTTTGCATGCATCCTTTTGGTAATATTTGTTAGTGTTTCATCATATCAAATCCATTCATCATGAGACCAACTATCCAAGTGAAGGTAGCAAAAACAGTGTACTTCTTAAAACTCTGTAAAGAAAAAACATCTTAAGAGAACAAACTAATTCAAAAACCAATAGAACAAATAAAAACTAATAAATATACCTTAACAAGAAACATTTAATTCTACTGTTACATACTGAGATGTTGAAGACAAGATAAATAGGAAGAATTCTACTCAGGAAGAAAAACTGGAAAGAGAAAAGTAAGCTAGGGCATGTCCAATTGGTATCTTCTCCCAGGAATTGAGGGTTATACCTCGTAGAGCCTGGAACCTTTGGACAAAAGACAGAGAGTGACTACAACAAAAGAAACGGTAAGGCCAATTTTGAACTGCCACAGTCACCATCTAAAGGCTAAACAGAAACTGATCCTGAATAGAGTCCTGACCACCTCAGGACTTGCTAAGGACACCATTGCTCTAGGACTGGGAAAACCCTTTAAATGTTTAAGGTGGGAGACCCAAATGTGAATGTATGTCATTGTGATCTGTTTATCAATTTTTAAAAATAAAAATAAAATAAATGAAAGAGGATGAACTTACTATCTCTTAATGGGGCATAACAGCTCAAGCCACCGGTCCCAGATGATGAAAAACAGCATTTGTGTCTCAAACATTCACTCTCCTTAAGATCCTGCAGCTGATTACAAGGCTCTGCCACCTGATTCTCCTTTAGTATGCATGCTTTTAGAAACAGAAGTTCAAGAAAAAGAATTCAGTACAGTTAATAAGCACTTTCCCTAATTAAATAATTACTGCAAGGCAGAAAAAGAAAAACATTTATACTGTTATATTCAAAGACTGAATGACAAATATACAAACAATTATGAATGCTAAAAAAGAAACTACAAGTTACTATGAAGTTATTAAACCATCACATTTTAAATTTTAGATGAACTTCAGAAATACACAAATTGTTAATTGTTTTTAAAAGACTGTAAATCATGAGCTGAGTGGTGGTAATACAAATATAACACAGAAGGAATTAAATATTAATAACAGGACAAATGGTCTTAAAACTAACACCCTGTTAAAATGATATCACAGATATCCTCTTGCTTAATTTTGAAAAGGTACAGAAACTTATTCAGTACATCAATGAGAATGAATGTAAGTAAATTCACACAGTTTACTGCTAGAGAGTAAGGTAAGTAATACTATTGGTATTGACCAACTTTTTGTGAACACCTAGCATATTGGCACTACAATATATTTTAAGATTCTTCCTTTTGGCCCTAAGTTACGACTCTGTAATTTCGCATAGGCAATGATTTATGGCATGAACACCAAGATTCATGCAACTGTAATAAATTCATACATATCTCAATCCAAAAGACTTGCAAGCTCAAATAGCTGATTTTTAAAAATAGCTTGCTTTAAAAGAGAAACAAATAACAACTAAAAAGACCAATCTCAGATTTTTATTCAAGAAACACATACACATATGTCTTAAGACCAGAATAGATTCAGTTCAATCTCCTATATCGTTAACAGGTACAGACTTAAAAAAAAAAAAGTGATATTTTATAATCACTCTAAAGCACTTCAACATCAGCAAAAAACAATATAATTGTTTTAAGCATATTTTAACCTCTTAGTATATTTTATTATATTACTCTTCTTTAAAGATTGGAAATTCCTGAAGTTAACATAAAAAATAACAATAGCTACCATTCATTAGGCACCTATTTGGGCCAGGCACCTTGCTTTACACACATTACTACTAATCTTTGCAACAAATTCCCAAACTGCATTTCACAACCTCTATTTTTTAAAAATAAGAAAATAAAAGATCAAAGTAACTTGTGCAAGGTCATAAATTTAATGCATTACCAGGTGGCCTGGATATTCATTACTGAAACATTTTAGACACGTGAGAGTTTATCCTATTTTGCTGGTTCTATACTGTAAGGAATTTGTTCTTCAATTCTTCCAGGCCCAAAGTGACTCTTTTCCCCCAGGTCAGACTGCATCTGGAATATCGTGTTCAGTTCTGGGTGTCACAAACCCAGAAAAGGGTGAGAATAGTCAAGACCTAGTCAGAGATGGGATAGACTCCTCGTGTTCTGAGTTTCTCACCATTGGTACTATTCAAACACCACTTTCAAAGAATGCTAAAGAAAGGGTTAAGGGCTGGGCACAGTGGCTCATGCCTGTAATCTCAGCACTTTGGGAGGCCAAAGCAGGGGGATTGTTTGATGCCAGGAGTTCAAGACCAGCCTGGGTAGCATAGTAAGACTCTGTCTCCACAAAAAACAATAATAATAAAAAATTAGCCAGGCATAGTGGCACATGCCTGTAGTCCTAGCTACTTGGGAAAATGAGTCAGGGGGATTGCTTGAGCCTAGGAGTTCAAGGCTGCAGTGAGCTATGATCATGCCACTGCACTTCACCCTGGGGAACAGAGCAAGACTGTTCCTCCGCTCCCCAAAAAAGGGTTAGGATTAAATCATAGAAGAGACAGGACTAGATGATCTCTAACATCCCTTATAATGTTGAACTTCTGTTATTTCATACTTAAATTACATCTGATGGAACTTTATGCTAGATATTAAAATTAACTTTCAGACTCAAATTACTAAGAGGCATTTGTAATTTGAAAGAATAAAAGGGTAGAACAATTTTTTATCAGGTTTATAATTTTGTCTAAAGTGAGAAGGATCGAGTGACCTCTCAAGATTCCCTGCCAGTGTGTGTTAAGGTCATCATTTTAATCTGTGAGAGTTGAGTGTTTTACACAAACAACAGCCTAATGACAAAATGACACATTTTTTAATGCCTAAGTGGTAAGAGTATTTATTTTCAATTATATGGGGGAGGAAATAAATTGGTTAAAAATATTCCACATTTTGTGAACCTGTAGTTATTCTTTTCAAATAAGACAGTATGCACATTTTGTAAATATTTAATGTTTTGAAAGATTTGAATCAATCTAGGTCATATGTTTCCATTAAAATGGAACAATTTGATTTTGTTGGGCAAAATTGTTATTTCATACAAGTGATTTTACTGCGCCACATTGGAGAAATATTTGGAATATGTTTATATCTTATTTAAACTATTTTCAAAGGTGATTTCAGTGTTTGTTTAATGTAGCTGTTATAGGTAACTATGTGACAGTTTATATCTGCTATTTTCATAAACTCTAAAGCTTAAATCATCATTTATTATTTATGACTAACTTTGGCACTCACTAAACCATTCTTTTAGCCTACCATAACACCTTCCCAGATTTCTTTTCTTGTTCACTCAATTTGACTATGGCAGTATTTTTGATTTATTTAAGGAACTTGTTTATTTTGCTATTCTCACTGACAGTAGGTATTATAATGCCTATTTTGTACTTGATGAAATCAGTATCGAAAGACAGAGATTTATGCAAGGTCACAGAAGAATTCAGTGGTAGGGTCTGGAATTAAACGATTGAATTGTTTAATTGTTAATTCCAGACAAATTGAATATAATTGTGAATACAAATTTTGTGCTTACATGTGTACAACAAATTTTGTTAGAATAAATTCTGCATGATTTTTAATAAAAGCTTTATCTTTGTAATTCACGTATGTCAATTTATGAGAAGCTTCTCCTTGAAAGGGCACCACATGCTGTACAAAATGAAACGTGTTTATTTGTGGTTAATAATTCTCAGGAGTCATCATGTGCTTGTTAAACACATTATATACAGAATCACGAAAAGATGGTGTGACTTGAAACCTGGACTTTTTATCATTAAAACAGATGGGAAGACATCTGGTATATTCCATAACATCAGAGCCACACAGTACCCTGCTTAATGCCACAGAAGACATCAATTTTATAATACAGGGTCAGTGAGTAAATTTCAGGCAATGCCATTCAGGTAAAATGTGACAGGTTTAGGTATCTGTGAAGGAAAAGTATTTTATAAAGAGTAACAAACATTTATGAAATGATAAAATGCCTTAGAAATACTGCTTCAGTTCATCCTCACAATTCATTGTGGTAAATATCTTTCTTTTAAAGATGAGGACACTAAGATTTAGCAAGATTATCTTGCCTAAAGCAAAGGGTAGAACCCTGGATTCAAACTCAGATCTTTCCCACTCCAATGCCAGTACACCATGATACACCACGCTGCCTTCTAAACATTTAATTACTGTTTTCAAAACAAGAATATTAGGGGGAAAATCAAAAAAGAACTTACTTGTTGGAAACAAAAAACGCAACAGAATTCCCCACATAGAATCATCTTCCAGAAGTTGTCCATCAGCATTTTCCTTGTTCCACAAGATATAGTCATTTGGAGACACAGAATTCGGTAACCCTTAAGAAGAAGTGAAATTATTAATCCACACACATAAAGCATTCATCACTTTCAATGACCCTTTAATAGTAATTACCTTCGCTTAAATTAATTATAGGAAGTCTAATAGCTAACAGGTATTATACTTTCAACAAATAACAGTTTAGGTATTATCAATAACCAGAATGCAATTCTTCTGTGAAACTGAAAACAGTATTAAATTTACAAATGCCTAAGCTATAGGCTGACACATCCCATTGTTGCACTGTAAACTGATTTACAATAGTGAATCTGCCTCTGAGAAACAACAATGATGTTTAGAGGCCTAAATCAACTGATGAACTGGAAATGCTACGTATTCCAACTAAATCAGACCCCATCACAGAAACTCTTGGCAAATATGTTGCCTTCCTTATATACTGATAAAAATAGAGGCCTTAGATACTGTAAAACTTCCTTATCCTTCTTTCTTACTATTTCAAAAAATCTATTTTTAATCTTATTTGCGATTCCCTCCTATATAAAAGGATAAAATATCCTTATCATTAAATATTTCCCAACACTATCTTTAATAATGTCACAGAATTCCATTATATGGCTCTATTATAACTAAATTAACCATGTCCCCACAGGAAAGCATTTAGATTGTTTACAATTTATTGACACTATAAAGAACATTGCAATAATTATTAGATTATTATTGACTTGCAATGATTACCATTGGAGCTATATATTTACATATATTCATGAAAATTTCCTTAAGATAGATGTCCAAATTAACCTCCAGCAAGGCTACCCCAAAGTACACTTCCACTAGTAGTACAGACAAGTACCAGTTTTCTTTCACCCTTGTCTCTTTTGTTGTTGTTATTTGTCAATTTGATGGCCAAAATAAAGCAAAATCTCTTTTGTCTTAATTTGCACCTTTAGTCATCAGTGAGCTTACATCTTTCATACATTTGTTGCAAAGTAGAGAACTGAAAGAGTATTAAATTAGAGAATGTAAGCCTTAATCTATCACGTTTCAAATATTCTTTTCAAGGTAGTTAGTTACCTTTACATTTTCTATGGTGTTTGGGGAGGCTCAGAAGTTTTAAATTTTTTATGTAATCAAATTTATCAATCTCTTATTAATTCTGCCTTTCAGGTCATGTTTAGAAAGACATATACTTTAATACTTCCTTCCAACATTTTTATGGTTTTACTTTCTAAATTTAAATCTTTAATCCACCTGGAATATATTTGGGAATATGTTATGAAGTAGGGATGCATTTGTTCCAGCTGTCCTAATATCATTTATTAAATTCACCCTTTTCTACATATGACATCATCATATTTTAAGTTCTTATATAGTCATAGATCTGTTTCTTGACTTTCTATCCTGTTCCACTAATCTATCTGTAAGTGCACCAATACCACTGTTATAATTTATCTTATGTTGTTATATGTTTTAATAACGGATCTGGCAATTCTTTCATTAGGTTTATTAACAAAATTTTATTCTCAACTCTGAGAATTTTTTAGATGAAACTTAGAATCATTTTGTCAAGTTGAAATAAATCCTAATAAGATTTTTACTGTAATTATGTTCACTTATTAATATTTAGCATTCATTCAAAAGACATTTATTGTGTGTCCCATGTGCTATGCATAAATTCAATTAAATGTAGACTCATTTGGAGACAACTAATGACGATACAAAAATTTTCACCCAAGTTGTTTTGTTTCTCCACTCATTCAAGTGTCTTTTTATGTCCCTGAGTAAAGTTTATAGTTGTATTCATATAGCTCCTACACTTTTCTTATTGCATTTAATCCCAAATATCATATGTATTTTATTGTTATGCAAATATGACCTATTTCAACACATTTTCTAGCTGATTACTAGTGTTTAAGAGAGTATTGATTTTTGTTCATATACTTTCTTACCTACTGCCTTAGTTGATGTTCATTAGTTCTCTCATTGTTCTTCAGTTTCTTTCCAGATAGACAATCATATTACCACTAAATACAGGTGGTTTTGTCTCCTTTCTTCCCAGTATTAACAGCTGATTTATTTTTCGTCTCTCATTACATTGCTTAGAACTTTTTAAACTATGTTGAATAACAGCTATGATAATAGGAATTCTTGAGTCTTTCCTAATTTTAATAGGAATATGCTAGTATTTCATAATTAAGTATAATGTTGGCTGCTGCTTTAACATAGATATTTTATACCAAATTAAGAGTACATTCCTCTACTCATAGTTCACTACAAATTTTCTGAAGTTGTTTGCTTCATATTTAGTCAGCAATGGAAGTGGGATTCTATCAAATGCTTTTAACATTTACTGCCATGGTCATATTTCCCCTGCCTATTAATTATTGAATATTAATATATTTTCCAACATTAAAATATTCTTACATTCCTGAAGTCCACAAGTGTGAATGATTTATGTAGGATTCATGGGTCAAAATTCCTAAGTGAAGTGTGTCTGTAGCTTTCTTTTGTGTGCTCCATCTGCAGGTTTTGGCATGAGAGTTAAATTAAATACCGGTTTCATAAAATAATCTGGGAAGCTTCCTGTCTTTTTTTTCTATACTGAAACAATTAAATAGTATAGGGATTATTTGATTCATTAAAGGTTTCTGAAAACTCATACATAAAGAGTCTGATCCTGAAGGGGCTGGAACAAGATGACTGAATAGAAACCTCCAGCAATCATTCCTCTGCATGAACACCAAATTCAAGAACTACCCACAAAAGCCAGCGCCTTTAGAAGAACCGAAAATCAGGAAAGTGATAATACTACTTAGTTTTAACATTGTATCAAGGAAGGAGGCACTGAAGAGGGCAGTCCCTCCAGGAAAGATACTGATCTCCCAGCTTAGAGTTCCCAACTCAGAGTGCCCTAGCCTCTAGCCCAAGCCAGCCAGGCTTGGCCTTAACCTGAGGTAAAATCCAAGTTGCTGTGACTTTTCCCAGTGGTGCCTGGCCTTTGTTCCATCTTTCAGAACCCTCCAAATTCCTGGCATACAGAGGGCAGATGACTCCCTTCTAGGTTTTCCAGGTATTTACCCTTTATAGATCTTTTCGTCATTTCAATGGACATTTGAAACAGGGGAGGCAATTAAACATCTTTTCTCAGGTAAGTGCTATCATTGGTAGCCTGAACCACAAGTCTTGAACATATTTATCCTGCCCTCCACTCCTGGTTTCTTCCCCACTCTGAAATACAATTATTTTAAAATTAATTTGAGAAGTATTTTTCAAAGTGTGGTGTACTACTAGTAGTACGTGAGAATTTTAGGTGGAACATAGATGAATATTTATGAATGTATTAATCTTTGTTATTTATGTATTTATTTAATAACAGTATTGAAGAAAATAATATGTGAATAGCATATCAAACCTACCACGACACCAAACAAGGTTGACATCACTTGCTATATGGCAAACTTTTCTTTCCTGTTCTTTCCTTCCTGGGACAACTGTCTCTTTTTCCTTTCTCCCTGTCTCCGAAGTTTTCCTCTCCACCCAAGCAGCTTCCAGCCTCTTTCCCCTTCTCACCTCACTTTTCATATGCAGAATAATTTCATTCTCTTGGCCTCTGGTTTGCATCCTTACACTTATTAGCATGTTGAGCAAATAAAAGTTTAAGAGCAAGCTTTCTTAAATGGCAGCAGGAAATGGTAAAGAACCAATTATGTTTCCTTATCACAAAGAATTTTTGTTTTTTAATTTTCTTGTGACAAAAAAGGCTAAAATTCTAACTACATTTCAAAGGAAAAGGAAAATCAGACTCAGTGCAGAGGGCTTCATGGTTGTCTGACTTGTGCAATGGTACAGGGCCCCCCCTAATTAGAGGGGCTCCATGTTTGGTTTAATGTCCTCTTATCACCATCTTGAAATCTGTAATAAATTTTGAACAAGGGATCTTGTGTTTTCATTTTGCAAATTATGTTGTCAGCTCTTTTTTGGGGTAAGGTCTATCAGATGAGGAACTAAATGACAAAGTGAGGAAATAGAATGAGAGCAATAGATAACGGTATCCGTTTCAAAAGGATTTTGCTGGGGTTTTAAGTCGAGAGTCTACCTATGCCTCCATCTTTCTGGGCCTTGGCCTCAAACAGACCTGAATTTGCCTCCTGGCTCTACCATATACTAGTTGGTGAACTTGAGAAAGTCAGTAAACTTCTCTTTGCCTCAGTTTACTCATCTGCAAAATGGGGATAATATTTATTTTGAAGGGTTGTAAGGATTAAGTGAAGTCACATGTGAAGTGCTTAGTACAATGTAAAACATGCAAATATTGTATTACATGTCTTCATTGTTTATTTTTGTTTAAAATTTTAAATTTAATAATATTACTTTGTTTTCAGGATATTTATTTTTATAAATAATTGTCTTAATAGCAAATATAACCAGTTTTCCATTTATAACTGTGCTAGTTTCCTTTTTAGGTATATTTACATAAAAAAGTGAGGTGGTTTAAAGGAAATATGAATGACTTGGTAGCATTAAGATAACCAAGAATTATGAAGGTGTTACACAAATAACTGAGCAGGATAAATACCCATCTGATGAAATTTCTTCATGTTTTAGACATGATAACTGAAGCCTAAAGAGGTAAAGTAACTCATCAAAGGTCACACAGTAAGTTAGTGGCAGAATTAGAACAACCCAGGTCTCCCAACTCCTAGTTTAGGGCTTCTCCAAATACACCACATGTACACATGGTTAAAGGAAGAGCAAGCCTGGTGCTCAATTAGGTACATGGCAGGCAGCTAAACCTTCCTTCACCCCCCACGGATAACTGATAGATGAAGTATTCTAATGTAATGACACAAAAACTAGTTACTGAGTTTTGTTCATGGAAGTAAAGCAATTTGAAAATATTACCTATTAGTTTATTTTATTTCTTATCTTTTTATCTACCCTGAAAAGAATGACAATAAGGACTGACTCAATAGGTTACAGAGAATTGGTGGAAGAGTTGGCATCAAACTCCCTGTTGCCAATCTTCTTGTCTTCTCATCCTGCATGGCACTGGTGTGTATGCCTTCTGCATAAATATAACCTGAAAAGCAACGTGTGTCTTGGGAATCCAAATGACCATACAAACTAGAGGTATCCCAGAGTTATGTCAGGTGGCTCAATCTCAATTCCTCTTGGTGACATTAAATCCAAGAGAACTCAGAAGGGTCTGTCTACGAATGAGACAGAAAATTTTAGTTCCCAGTGTAAGGCTGGTGGCGGGCATCCCTCCCCTCCCTAAAGAAGAAAGAGAAGCCCACAAGACCCACCAGAAATAACTGCTAGGCCCAGCTAAGTTAAAGAGTAACCACACCTAGGCCAGGCGCAGTGGCTCATGCCTGTAATCCTAGCACTCTGGGAGGCTGAGGCCGGAGGATTGCTTGAGCTCAGGAGTTCGAGAACAGCCTGAACAAGAGCGAGACCCCGTCTCTACTAAAAATAGAAAGAAATTGACCAAACAACTAAAAATAGAAAAAATTAGCTGGGCATGGTGGTGCATGCCTGTAGTCCCAGCTACCTGGGAGGCTGAGGCAGGAGGATCGCTTGAGCCCAGGAGTTTGAGGTTGCTGTGAGCTAGGCTGACGCCACGGCACTCACTCTAGCCCAGGCAACACAGTGAGACTCTGTCTCAAAAAAAAAAAAAAAAAAGGTAGCACACAGAATGGGGGGAAACATTTACAAAGTATATATCTGATAAGAGTCTACTATCTAGCATATATAAAGAATTTCTACAACTCAATGACATAATCACAAGAAATTCAATTAAGGGTGGTCAAAGGATTTGAAAAGACATTTCCCCAAAGATGTACAAATAGCCAAATAGCATATAAAAAGATACTCAACATCATTAGTCATTAGGAATATACAAAACCATAATGAGATACTACTTCACCCCCACTAGGATGGTTATAATAAAAACAAGGAGGGATAGATATCACATTTTGGTGAAACTGGAACCCTTGAACATTGTTGGTAGAGATGTAAAATGGTTTAGCCACTTTGTAAAACAGTTTGGGACTTCCTGAAAAAGATCAGTGGAGTTCCCATGTGACCCAGCAATTCTAGTCCTGGAGAACTGAAAACGTATCTGTTCAAGAACTTGTACATGATGCTCATAGCAGCATTGTTCATAATAGCCCTGAAGTGGAAACAACCCCAATTTGGTAAATTTGATAAATAGATAAAATGTAGGCTATCCATACGATGGAATACTATTCAGTTATAAAAAGGAATGAAGTACTGTTTGGGGCTGGGGAATTGGAAGTAACTAGTTAATGGGTATGAGTTTTAATTTGGGGTGACTTAAGTATTTTGGAACTAGATAGAAGTGGTGGTTTCGTAACATTTACATGTACTAAATCCCCTTTATTGTTCACTATAAAATAGTTATTTTTATGTGATGTGAATTTCACTTCAATTAATAAAGGAGGGAATACAAGGGAGGTTAGTATTTGGTGAGGGGAAGTGAGGAAGGGAAGGCTTTCATGAAGGGAAAGTCAGGGAGGGAAGGGCTTTTTCAAAGGATTTTGGGCGGGAAAGACTTTTTGCAGAGTAAGAGGGAGAGTGAGAGGGCAAGGAGTCATGAAGGGAGGCAAGAGAACGCAGGGATTTGTGAGGAGGACGGAAGAGGGTGAGGGCAGGAGGGCCTTCTCAAGGGGAGGAGTCGGGAGAGGGAGGGGCAAAAACTGGCATTGGGGAGGGGGAAAACAGGGGGTGGGGAAGGGGAGGAACGGGGGAGGAATGGGGGAGGGACGGGGAGGAAAGGGGGAGGGACGGGGAGGAACGGGGGAGGAATCGGGGAGGCACAGGGAGGAACTGGGGAGGAATGGGCGAGGCACGGGGGGGGAC
>CAUYSK010080877.1:0-68257 GCA_963575035.1 Avahi laniger
TGTCTCTACCAAAAATTAGAAAGAAATTAATTGGAGAACTAAAAATACATAGAAAAATCTAGCCGGGCATGGTGGCACATGCCTGTAGTCCCAGCTACTGGGGAGGCTGAGGCAGGAGGATTGCTTGAGCCCAGGAGTTTGAGGTTGCTATGAGCTAAGATTACCCCACAGCACTCTAGGCCGGGCAACACAGTGAGACTCTGTCTCAAAAAAAACAAAAAACAAAAAAAAACCACAATGAAATTCAACATCCTGAATGTCCTGCAGAAGGGCTTCTGCTTGTATCTCATTGGTCAAAATTATGTCACATGGCTACTCCACGTGTCAGGAAGGCTGGGAAATATGGTTTTAAAAACTGATCTTCAGGTATCTATTGCTGTGTAACAAACCAACTCAGAACTTTATGGGTTAGAATGAAAATGTGTTTTTCTCACAAGTAGGCCATTTGGGCAAACCTCAGCAGAGACAGCTTGTCTCTGCTTCACTTGGCATCAACCTAGAGGCAGTTGATACTGGCTGCCAGCCAAGAAGACTTACACAGTTGTGACCTTTTCATGTGGCTTCTTGGTTTCCCACACGATGATGGCTGAGTCCCAAGGGTGAGGGTCCCAAGAGAGACCCAGAAGGAAACCTTATTACCTTTTATGACCTGGAAGTCACACGGCATCACTTGTGCCGCACTCTATTCATTATGGCAAATACAAAGGCTTGTTTCATTAGAGGAAAGGTGAAATAAATTTCATGTCTTGATCTGGGGGTGGCAAGGTCTAGAAGAGCAAGTAGGTGAAATTATTGCTGTGGCCATTTTGGGGAAGTATGACCTGCTACAAATGGGTGTGTTTCTTCCCCCCCAACAAAATTGGGGTTCTCTTTACAAGAAACATGTGGCAAATAGATATTGGGTAGGCAGGCTGAGTTCCTGTTGTGTTGTTTACACATATAACATTGTAATTGCTTGCTTTTCCACTGGACTGTAATCTCCATGAGGGCAGTGCCAGATTTGTCTATCTTGTTAATTATTGGTTCCTTAGGGCCTAAGGGAAAAAAATAGACATTCAAGAAATATTTATCAATGAATGAGATTACACTGAATAAAACTATATAGAATATCAGTTTCAGAAAAATGAACTGTGATATAAAGTATTATGAAAGAATGTAAATATTGAATTTTTAAGTCAAAGAAAGTCCAAAAAAATTTGTTAAGGTTAAAACAAATCTCATTCCACCTTTTAAAATAAAAACAAAACAAAATACTACCTTCTATTTTAGAAATCTGTGTACAGATAAATGGCTGTCCAATTATTATGTGAAAAGAGGGATCTCTCAAAAAGGTTAAGGTATTTATCAGTGAGGCGATCAGAGACTATAAGCCAGTACTCATGATTCTTCCATATGTTTTCTCATATTGGTTTAGAATATTCAGCCATTGACCATTATTTGCTATTGCTGGGAATAGTTTGGAAACTGCAATCTCCCTAATCTTTCCTGGATCAGTACCAATGTCAAGAATTTGTTCATTCAGTAAGCTATCTCTTCTTTATCCTTAAACATATCAATGGGTCACATGATTTAAAATATTTTCTGATTCATGTTGTTTAATATATTTAAATCTTTTCATTGTTTTCACTGGTTTTATAATCCCTCTCGAAGAGATCTTCAAAGTTTTTGGATTTCTCTTGTCCACTTAATAGCTAGTTTACCATTAACCCTGTCTTTGCACGGCACATTCCTTAGGACTATGTGTGACAAATATCCTCACACTGTGAGCTTTTTAACATGCAAATTTGATCATATCATGCCTCTGCTCAAACTATTTCAATGGCTTCCCATCGGCACAGAAAACTCTAAACTTTGTGAATGACATACAAGGCCCTTCATGAGCTGTCTCTTCACCTCTCACTACTCTTTGGTCAGACCTTAGAATAGTTATGGCTACAGAGCATGATATGCTCTCTTGTGTCTCTAAATGTCTGGAAAATATTTGCTCCCATGTCCTTCCCTCTTGTCCATGTGAAAAACTGTTAGGCACCCTTCAGTATCATCTCAAGCATTAATTCCTTCCCTAATCTCCCATCACAGATTGGGTGCATTTTCCTTGTCTTGCATTTGACTATCTAAAATCTCAACTAAGGCTTGCTTTTTTTTTTTTTTAACTTTGCTTCACAGCAAGTAGTTCTACACAAAATCTAGGTAGCGAAAAACAAGTATAATAGTTTCTTTAAATAGTATTTATTGTTCCTTCCTCTCCCTATATCTTTTTGTAGGAGAAGAGAGATATGAGAGGGGAGGGAGGGATCCTACTCCTTTGTTGGCTCTTTCTGTACCTAGTACTGGCCAAAGAAGGAGAAGACAGGTGGAGAGCAGGGATGCTCCTCATGGAATGTCAAGGTGCGAAAGGCCACTAAATGTGAGTGACTTGGGAGGTGATAGCAGAAGCTCAGACTCGAAGGCCCTGCTGATATACTTCCTATCTTCTACCTGCTTCCTTCACCAGACGAAGGAGGTTTTAGGGTATTTTCCCCATCTGCCCATGGGACAACCCAGCCATCTTCTCTGTCCTCTGGGCTCCCTGCTTTGACAGAGGGTTCTTAGTGTGGTGCTGTCACAACAAGGCAGTTAGGATGATTGAAGGGAAAAGGCCTCCAGACACAGACAAAAGGAAGTTTCTTTAATGGCCATGGATACATAAACGTACCTACAGAGTCAGACAAAGCAGAAAACAACCGCGGGTGCTCCTGGTTGAATTTATAGACTTTTCAAGTTCTCCATTGTGCCCCACTTATGAAGAGTGAGACATCTCCCCTGCCCTTCTCTCCGGGAATTCCAATCCCTCTGCTCCTCCCTCTGCCTGTCATTCCAAAGACTGCAATGGCCTTACAGCTCTCCAGCTGCAAGTAATTGATGCAAATCAACCCTAGCACATTCCAGAGTGTTTATTGGAAGACTAGGTGAGTTGAAGGTGAAATTTCCAAGTAGAGCATCTTGTAGCTCATATTAGCAGATCTGGGGTTGCTTTTGTTTTGTTCTTTTCTACACATAGTGTTCCCACACTTATTGGGTTATCCCTGCATTATTGTGAGAGAGAGAACATGTTAGTTGCATGGAGTCTGGAGTCAGATAGCCAGAGTTTGAAATTTTAGGATGACAAACCATCCTGGTTTTCCTGGGACTGAGGAGTTATACAAGGATGCAAGACTTGTCAGTACTAAAACCAGGACAGTGGTCAGCCTGAACTTTGCTACCTGCTAGCTGTATGACTTTTTACAAGGTATTTAACTTTGCAGTGCCTCAGATTATTCAGGCCTAAAAGGGAGATAATAGTATCCCAGCAACATGGAAGTATAACTGGGCTTTTAAAAAGTTACTATTTGTAAAGTGTTTACAATAGTGTCTGGCATATATAAGTAAGTGTTTGCTAAATCAAAAACATTAAGGAAGACATAATTTTCCTCTGGGCCTAATCTCAGTGTCCAAGCAATGCTTTTTTTGTCTTTTTTTTTTGAGACAGAGTCTCGGTCTTGTCACCCTAGCTAGAGTGCAGTGGCATCATCATATCTTACTGCAACCTCAAACTCCTGGGCTCAAGCGATCCAACTGCCTCAGCCTCCCCAGTAGCTGGGACTACAGGTGTGCGCCACCATGCCTGGCTAATTTTTTCTATTTTTCATAGAGATAGGGTCTCGCTGTTGCTCAGGCTGGTTTCGAACCACTGAGTTCAAGCAATCCTCCCACCTTGGCCTCCCAGAGTGTTCGGATTACAGACGTGAGCCACCGTGCCCTACCTAAAGCAATGCTTTTATTTTTTGCTATTATCTTAGGGGTTTACAAAAATGGGTTTACATATTTATATGTAAGAGGTTTACAAAAGGGGTTTATATATTTTTATCTCTACATATACAAATTCTATTTAATCAAGTTTTTACCATCTAATTTTCACATATAGCAATACATACTCAAAAATAATCTTTCCATAGTAACATTGAACGACAAAGTGGCGTGAGTATAAAGTGAGGTAGGTAGTAAAGGAGAATATCCGGTTGTGAAGAATGTCCTCCAAACCCCTGACCCTCTTTCCTTTCTGCTCGCATGCTGCCTTGAACAAAGCTCTGTCATAGCAATTACTGTATGGAATTGTATGTCTATGGCCGTGCGGGAGAGGATATGCGAAGGAGAGGCGAGCACAACGGGAGAGCCTGGGCTGCAGCTGACACTATGGAGGGATAAGAGAGCTTGGCCTGGTGACCATTGTTGTGTGGACGCTTTCACCAGAAATGAGAGACCCAGTGAGTGTCAGACCCCCACCCATCCGATTAGCCACCTCTCCTGCAACAGGAAGTATTCATGCCCCATTCTATGGAAAGGAAGAAGAGGTATGGATTACAGATTTATCTTCCCCCCTACACCCTTTTGACTAAAAGCCACCTCCTTTACAATATTTGTTAATATTTTGAAGATTTTTTAGAAAGTATTTTTGAACCCCCTGTGGTTCAAATCCAGAATAGTCCTGGGAACTGGGATTACCTAATGTATGTAGCCCACTACTGCTGGCATCTAAACACTCTCCCAAAGAATGAAATCCATGTGAATTTAAATATTTAAAAATATCAAGACTTTTAGATTTTTCTTGGATCCCATGGAAAGGACCAATGGATATCCAATACTTCTTAAAATCCTCCTTTCTCCCATTAACTGCTCTATTCAGCTAGGCAGCCTTATCTCCTTTTAGCTTACTTGCATTTTTCCCACCTCAACCCTCTTTCTCCTTTGAACCCAGAGGCATTTGTTCCTACTCTACTTTTCCAACCGCTGAGTTCTTTCTTATGTAAGAAATAATAATTGACTTAATTTCTTTGCTACATTGTTGCTTTCTCCTAATACTCTTAAATTCTAAATCTGCACGGTCCTTCCAATATGCTAGGACCATCTTGGCTACTGAGCACATGAAACGTGGCTAATCCTATTTGAGATATACTGGGCCAACCTGAAATGAGGGACAGAGAGACCAAATCTCCAAAGCGAAGAGTTTATTCATGAATAGCAAGGGATTGCAATTCAAGATACGAGTGCTATGACAAATCACAGGCTTATCCAGAGGGTAGGGACAAGGGGGAAGATTTTTCCTAGATTTATTTTACAAATAATTATTGTATACTTGTTGTGTGTAAAGCACACAGAATCAAATTTTGCAACTTTAAATAGAATTCAATGGAAAGATGATTTGAGTGGAGTGATGTTGGTTAAAGGAGAGAGAGATAAATATAAGAAAAAGCTGGGTACAGTGGTGCATGCTTGTAGTCTCTAGCTACTTGAGAGGCTGAGGCAGGAGAATCCCTTGAGCCCAGGATTTAGAGGCCAGCCTGGGCAATATAGCAAGACCCTATCTCTTTAAAAAAAAAAAAGGCACAGGTCAGAAATATTTGAAATTATGTAGAAAAAATACGAAAAGAAATGTTGAAAAACTTGCAAGTATTTAGTTTTTGAGTTCTTCAAGGTGATGTATTTCCTGGGATAAGTCTACTTGTTAAACAATAAGAAACAATATGAATAAGATAAAATAGGCACAGTTAGAATTTTATAACAATTCAGGAATGGAGAAGCAAGGGCATTTGTCGTTACACCGGATTCTGTCATTACTAACTAATGTCATCTAGGTTAAGGTGCACCAACTCTCATTTTTCCAGTTGGGATAAATCACGACACTCTTAATCCTGGTTTTACTATGGCAACAGTCTTTAACTTTATTCTTTTCTCCTCTATTCCAGTATTTTATCATATTGGTCATTTTGAAAAGCTGCCTTGTGTTTCATGGGTAGAAACTCTGAAAAATTAGGTCTGAAGGTAATTGCTGAAGCTTCGTTATTTAATTTTACATATTTGGAGACAAGAGTTCATTGAACTCATATGTAGATATATGAAAAATGCTAGCAAACAGTATTAAATCAATCTTAGCAGTTTTTTTCCCTTTAAAAGTATCAATCTAAATATAAATTGGCTGAACTACTCCTTAATGTCAAAGATAAAATGATTTAATTCTCGAGTACAAGCAAGCCCACTTGGCAAAACCGGGGAGGAGAGGTAATTCTCAGCCAACCACATTTCTCAAAAAGGAAGTTCTTCGACATGAGGGGTTGTTTCCAACTGGCAGAGTTCAGGAACAGCAGACTTTCACAAAATAACAAATTTGAGCCATGTTACTCTATTGTAGAAATAGAAAAAAAGTCATTTCGGAATAGTTTTTCATTAAGCTGATAGTACAAAATTTGTTTAAATCAGGAATAAAGATTGCCCACATGTAACTGTAAACCAAAGATAAAAACAGTATTTTTAAAATCCCAAATTCAGTTTTCATGTTTGTTTGTTTTTTCTTTCAGTAAATACACATAGTTTTCTAAGTACTTATTCTTCCTCAGACAACAAAATTAAAATAAAAGTCTGGCCTTTTTGAGTAATGATAGTTCTCATCTACCAGTTACTTAGAAGCCAATTTCAGGAAAGAATACAGTTTCGTAAAGAATAAAACCATAAAAAATGGAAGGGATATATAAAAAGGAGAGGGAGAGTTAGTAATAGATAGACTATGATTGTTTATTGAGAAAAAAGTCTTTACATGAAACAAAATCATCCTTGAGAACATGAAGTAGTAATTGTGAAATTATGTCACACTAAAATTACAAGAAAGATACATGAAAATTAAAAACATCAGTTACTTTTATCTGCAAAGTTTAAGAAAAATGTGTCCATGAACAAAATGCCACGGCTAAGACAGAGGATATGAGGTGGTAGCTAGAAGGCTAAATTGAGCCCATAGCATATTTTGTTTGGTCTGAACAAAATGTTTGACATATTTATTTGTTTAAAATAACATAGTGGATAATATGTAAAATTTTGAAATTTTTACATAAAAATTTGAATTTCCTACTTCTCTTGGGGGAAAAAATATCAGATCTGGCTACCCAGGGCTCTGAAAGACTCATATCTGAAAGACTCAGCTTAGACTAGGTGTCCGCTTCCCCAGTTACCTACAGCTCTGCTTTGCCCATTTTACTCATTTACTCAAGCAGCTCAGCCCTGAGGCCCTTTGTGTAGTAGTGCAGATCATCTTAATCCCAGGGTCCTGTTGCTGATATAGAGCAGAAGTGAGTAATCTATGGTGGGCAAACTATGGCCAGGAGGTCAAATCAGGCTCTAAGCCTGTTTGAATTGAGAAAAACATTTACATCTCTAAATAATTAAATAAAATCTTAAAAAGGATATTTCATGACATGTGAAAACTATTTGAAATTTTAATTACAGTATCTATAAATAAAGTTTTATTGAAACATAACCAAGGTCATTAGTTTTCATATTACCCATGACTGCTTTTGTGCTATAGGGGTAGAATGGAGTAGCTGCAACAGAGACCATATGGCCCACAAAGCCAAAAATGCTTATTATTGCTACAGAAAAAAAATTATTCGGTGATAACTTTTATTATAAAACATGGTAAGGAAGACTTTACTCAGGACCACTGAGATGGGTACAGGAAGCATTACAATGGGGTCTGGCAGCTGGGGAGAGAGATTGGGCTTAACTCCAAATACAGCATGGGCATTTGGGAATTTATAGCCAAGGAGCAGGGTGGGGGTCAATGGATGGAAAATTACTGAGAGGAAACATTAGGGGTGAAGGGGATTCTGGATAACCTGACCTAACAAGATTCTTGCTGAAGACAGGCCAGGGTGATCAGACATCACCTAGGGGATGGTGGAGGATGAGGAACATGATCATGTGTTGAGGGTGGTGGTTTCTTGCTAAACCTAAGTTTAACAAGGAAGTGCACAGATGGGCCTAGGAGAAGGTTCAGAAGCCTGACTAAAGTTTGGCCATGCAATGAATCTTTGTCACCACCTGACCCTTTATGGAAAAATTTTGCTGATCTGGTCTAGAACAGTATTGTTCAATGAAAATGTAATGTGAGCCTCATATATAATTTTAAATGTTCTAGTAGCCACATTTTTAAAAAAGGAAGAAGAGAGATAAATTAATTTTAATGGTATATTTTACTTAATCCAATATAACTAAAATATTATTTCAATATACCATCAATATAAAAATTATTAATGAGATATTTTACATTCTTTTCACATTCTGCCATTGAAATTCAGTGTGTATACACTTGCAGTTGTGAAACTTATCAGTATCAACATGGAGTCACTAATGCTAAACCCTAACAAAATGGGGCTGGATGGCCATGAAGGAGGGACCCTTATGCACATATGCCTATGAGAAGAACTATGCAAGAAGTTCCTCGAAATTGCAATATTACAGATAACTCACTTGTACAAGGACACTTGTCTAACAAAGGCTGTTTCCACCAATGAGCTAACACCAACTCTGGCAACAATCCCCTGTAACCAATGATCTTTGTTTCAGAACAACTTATGTGGACTGTTTTTTGTCTTACTTCTTCCCGTTGTCCCCATGGTAAATAACAAAAATCAAAGCCTTCAGTGTCTAGCTAAAAAATTTGTACCAAGTTGTTGAGTCAAGGAAGACAAAATGACTTGGAATATTTTGCATTATGACCTGGAAACTGTCTTTATATCTTTTTTCCTACCATGTGTATATGATCATTGCCGTAAGGTTCAACTTTAGTTTTGGCTTGAAATCAGACCATTGCGTTAGCTCTCTAATCAAAACATCTGGCATACAACAAGACCAGTACATGGTTTTAAATATAGGGTTGTATGCGAGAATTAAAGGTCTTGATTGAAGGAAAGGTTAAGAGTTCTGACATCTCTAAAAGACGCTTCTGGAGCCTTTTGTTCACAGAATAACCACAGTTTGGGTAAGAACCACAGTATAACAACGAATTAATTGAGAAAGTATAGGACTGTTATATGCAATTATAGCTTCTACATTAGGGTTGCTGAATAAAAATCAAAACTAGTCTCTACATGCTTTGCTCTTAGAGTAAAAAGAATTTTTCTACAATACTGTCGTTTTATTTCTAATTCCCACAAATTTTGTTTTGTGGTCTAGTCTGGAATTTTTGTTATCTTAAAGTGGTTTGGATTTATCCTGTTTATTTGTTCTTTATTGGGGGCCTGATTTTTTTCTTCATATTTTTCACTCAATGACCTTCTCTACCCCTGACAGAGATTTTAAGGAGAAAGTGATGCCTTTGTGCATTTTCTTCAAGTTTGGAAAGGAAACACAGAGCTCTCTACCCTGTTCCTATTTCGTCTACTCTTTCCACATTCCTCTCTATGGTACCTGGCTGGCAAAAAGTCCCCCAAAAGAGCCTGAGTGTAAAATGAGAGACTAAAGAGCAATCTGTTAATCTGCTGTTTATTCAAAACTGCAGGCCAATCTTTAGACAGTGCATTGGCTGTGCTTGATCAAGAAAATGTCCTATTCCTGATTCTGAGAAGTGCTAACCCGGCAGGTGTCAGAGGTAGGTGACCTTTAAAGAAAATATTAACTGAGAACAAAAGCATTAGATGGTTTCTAAATGAGCCAAGGCTACTCATCCAGCTGCCCTTGAGCAATAAAAAAGGAAAGTCAGTGCATTATACACTGGGTCAGTGATAAAAGCCATGAAAAAAATAATCTTTCTAAGTTAGACAATGCTGATATTGGCAGTCCTTGAATGCTATTAAAACACACACACTTCTTTTTGAGAAATGCTTAATGGGGCACAATTAAGCGGTCTGTAGAATTGAATGACCTTTAAATTGCTGTAATCTCATGAGGGAAACCTTTCATACACAGCATCTACTTTTGAAAGAGCATTCCATGAAAATATTGTCACTAATTCAGCAGGGCATGCTAAACCTATGTCTTGTGTCTTGCTCCCTTTTGGAGTTCTTCACTACCAGAGAAAAGCTGAGATCACCAAAGATGCTGACCTCAAACATGTCAGTCAACCAAAGCCATCACACTATAATTCAAAAACAAATTTGATGGTAGGCAGAAAGGAGAAAATATAAAATAGGTAAAGCCTCAAACTGCCAAGAAAGAAAAAAAAAATGAAAAAAATTCTGACCTTCTATCTTTTCCGTAAAAATGAAATTCTTTAGATTATAATATTTTCTCTTCCCATTTTTCCTACTTTTGTCCTTATTAAGCATTTTTTTTTTTTTTTGAGACAGAGTCTCACTCTGTGGCCCTGGCTGGAGTGAGTGCCATGGCGTCAGCCTAGCTCACAGCAACCTCAAACTCCTGGGCTCAAAGCAATCCTATTGTCTCAGCCTCCCAAGTAGCTGGGACTACAGGCATGTGCCACCATGCCCGGCTAATTTTTTCTATATATTTTTAGTTGTCCGATTAATTTCTTTCTATTTTTTTAGTAGAGACGGGGTCTCGCTCTTGCTCAGGCTGGTCTCGAACTCCTGAGTTCAAACAATCCGCCCGCCTTGGCCTCTCAGAGTGCTAGGATTACAGGCGTGAGCCACCGCGCCCAGCCAAGCATATATTTTTTTAAGAAACAAAAATAAATACTATTGAGGACATATATAGAAAACTTTGACTTCGGAAATTAGTTCTGAATCTAAAGGATCAATATTTTTCCCTAAAATTTATATTTTGGGGAAAAAAAGACAAATCTACAGAAAAAGTAGTACAACATCACCTCAATTCATTTGCTTTATCTGTCTCTCTTTATCTCAACTTATATTTATATCTTTGTTTGTTTATTACTTTGATTGACCTACTTGACAGTAAGTTGTAGACATCATGACACTTCCTCCCTAAATACTTTGGTATGTATATTCTAAGAACTAGGAGCGCCTCCTATATAACCACAATACTTTTAGCACATCCATGAAATTTAACCTTGATAGTATCATCTAATATACAGTAAATATTCAAATTTCTCTAATTGTTTCAGAAATTGCCTTTAGGCTGTTTTTTATGTGTTCGCTTTTGGACCTGGAATCCAGTTAAGTATTAAGCATTGTACATTCTTTTTGTTTATTTTCTTTTATATTTCTTTAGTCAACTTTAATCTGGATATACCCTCATCCTCCCTTTTTTTTGTGGTTCTCATGATGTTGATTTTTCAAGAGTTCAGGCTAGTTATCTTGTGAAATGTTCCACATGATCTGGACTTGTCTGATGGCTTCCTCATAGTTAGATTTGGGTTAAACACTTTTGGCAGGAATGCTACATAAGTGATGCTGTAGGCTTTTTTTTTTTAATTGCATCACATCAAGAGGTGCATGATGTCAGCTTTTCCCATTAGAAGTGTTAAGTTCGATTACTTGATGAAGTGGTGTCCACCAGGTTTTTCCACCGTAAAGGCCCCTTTTTCCTTTTGTAACTAATATATAATCTGCAATACAATGAGACCTTGTGACCAATGTATTCTCCAGAAATCTTTCACTCAATACTTTTGGCATATATTGATGAGCCTTGACTAAATCTATTACTGCACCGAAGGCTACAAAATTATGATTTTTCATTCCTTTTATGTATATTAGCTAGCATTTTTCTGTAAGATGACGCTTCTGATTTGAATCTTCTTGTTATTTTTTTTTAAAGTACCATTATGGAACCATAGATTCTTTTCGAAGCACAAATTGTCCCAAATTTGGCCCATTGGAGCCCTTGAAAGTGAAATTTTAATTTGGAAGTGCTCTTGGTATGTGTTTGTGATCTTAATAAATAATTTCAACCATCTTTTTTTTTTTTTAAGTAGGGATTACTGTCAATGTCATGGCTAAATAAAGATACAAGTGACTAACCAGGGTTTATTGTTATGTGATTAATAACATCTTTCATTTGTTGTATCAACGTATCAACTCTAAGTCAAAAAATTTTAACGCCTTGAAATAAATGAGAGTTAGAGGCATTCTCTACCTTTATCCTGATTTCAAAGGACTAAGAACAGTGGCTGATTTTCAGTGGTCAGCCAATAAAAGTTAAATGAACACACTGAATTAATAATAAAACCAAAATGTCAAAGTTATGAAACATAAGACAAGAGATTGAAATAATAAATATTAAGGGTCAAATTGTATAGAAATAAGTCCTTTTGGTATTCATCAGTGATTTTTATCTCCTTGTTACATTTGAAATTTCCCCTAAATTGTTATCAATACAGTTCAGAAGATAGTCCTTCACTAACTTTCCCTTACTTAGTATCATAGAGGATATATAATATAGCTATAATTAGTAATAGCCTCCAGGAGTTCTTTTGATTCAACAGATTCAGCACACTGGTAAATCAATATTTCTTCTTTCCTATCAATAGGTATTGCTCCCTAGATCAACAATTTATTGCCAAAGCACTCCATATGTGGGATGAAAAATTGCTTAATAGAATTTAGAAAGTTTTATTAGAAAGTTTTTCTTAATAAAATTTAGAAAGGGCTCCAAAAGAGAAAGGATGGACTAATATATAAACTTTTCTGTGAGAAAAACTATGAATGGAAACTAACAAATAGATAGTGGTATGTATTTTGTATGCTTAAAAAAAAAAAAAACCTTCCCCTAACATAAATTGACATTAAAAAAAAAAACACACACACATAATTGTGTCATTGTGGATTATCTACAAAGTGGGTAATATGCTCATGGATTATTAAGGGCTGACTGTAAATAGCTTAAGCCAACCAAGAAACTTGATCCTACCAGAAGGTAGTAAATCACTCACTTCTTAGAGGCTTAGTATTATTTTCAAGCCAATGTCACACCATTTAGTAGATGGGAAGGAGTAATTTCTTCTTCCAAAATGTCTTTTGCAGTTCTAGTTGAAGTTCGAGCTGTTTACATTAATTCATAAGCCAGATATGTTATTTTTCCATTTTGACCAAGTAAGGCAAAATATAGTTTATGATTTCAAGATTAAGTGATTATTTTAACTTCTGATTCATTATATGTGAATGGGAGAGGTGAACTCATGTATGAAAACAAATAGAATTTCCACTGAAAATCAGAGAGGTCAAATCATGTAAAGAAAGAAGAAAAACTGTGCAGTAGCCTTTGAAGAGATGCCAGAGATACATAAAGATATAGTAAAATGTTCTATTTGGGGGGTTGTTTTACAGCAAGCACTTTCAATTTCGTAAGTGTTTTACCTATAACTATTCCACTGGGGTTCCTGTATATATTAGGGAAACATTTTCAATCACACTATATCACCTGTCCCCCATTATTTATCTTGTTTCATATTACTGATCTTACATAACATCCTTGATTAATTTTTAGGCCCTGAGGTGCTGTTTATTAAATTAGGGATACAGCCCACTAAATTAATAAATTATTACTGCAGAGGCACTCTTGTCTTCTGAATGTATAAGTGCATTGCTTAAATTACTCTCAG
Source organism: Avahi laniger (assembly GCA_963575035.1). Taxonomy (NCBI): domain Eukaryota; kingdom Metazoa; phylum Chordata; class Mammalia; order Primates; family Indriidae; genus Avahi; species Avahi laniger. The sequence goes on from CAUYSK010080877.1 coordinate 13,307, forward strand.
GGAATAATTTACACATGAAGAGGCTCTGGTGGTTAAAAAAGCTTTGTGTATTTCTTATCTCTGGAAATAGTCCTAGACTAGGTACTTATGTGGATATCAAAGCAACTGTTTTTTCAAAGTAGCAATGATTCTTACTATTCTGGTGTTCCCAACACACTTTCCTAGAATCATAAATTAAATATAATGTTAAACATGTAGCATTTTGAACCAAAAATTTCCATAAGAAACAGGAAGTTCATTTCAACTGAGAGAATATGCTCATGGTCTTGAAAAGACTTTGCTTTCTTTCATTGTGAGATTTCTTTTTTCCTAAAAGAGCTACAATAAAGCGAACATGGAAAATACTTCAGATCAAGGAAAAGGAAATTAGGAATTGGTTGCTGTTACAAGAATATTATCTATACCTCCTCCTTTTTAAGTACTGAAAGGTGGAATTGAGGGCAAGCACTCCAGGCTTCTAATCTTGTGCTACTGTTTTTCTTGTCCTTGGGCAGTTTATGTTAGAGTTCTATGCTTCTTGCTTATATGTGACACACATCTCTGTCCCAAATTTAAGTATGATGAAATTAAAAAAATAAAAAGGAATGGTTTTGGTGAAACTTCTCCTCTGGGTTATAAACTCTGTGACAGTAGGAACCCTGTCATTTTTATATTCTTAGTGCCTGTCTGACACATGGAATGGTTCTAGCAAATAAACATTTTTTCAAAATGTCTGTCCCATTATTCAGTTTTTCCCCATGCATCTTCTTCCCCTCCTTCCCATCCATACAGCAAAAGGTGGAAAATGAATGGTTAGTTTTTATTGATTTGATTAGTTGAGTTTATGCATCAATAATCTATCAAAAAAATCGGTAAATTTATTTTAGGGTGCTCCTTAACACCCTAATTACGTTTTAAAGGTCCTCTTTTTGTTTTGCCAGAAATACCCAAATGAAACTGGCCTCAGCCTCCAAACTAAACAAAACAGTTGCAAATAAAAAGACTGGGCCAGGTGCAGTGGCTCAGGCCTGTAATGCCAGCACTCTGGGAGGCCACGTGGAGGTGGGGTGGGAGATTGCTAAAGGCCAGGAGTTCAGGACCAGGCTGAGCAACAGCCCCTGTCTCTGATGTGGTGGCACAGGCCTGTAGTCCCAGCTACTTGGGAGGATCACCTGAGCCCAGGAGTTTGAGGTAGTAGTAAGCTATGAAGGCACCACCGCACTCTAGCCCTGGCAACATAGCAAGACCCTGTCCCAAAAAAAAAAAAAAAAAAAAAAAGACAAAAAGTAGAAACAATTCAAATGTCTGTCAACTGATAAATGGATAAATGTGATATATCCATATAATGGAATATTATTCAGCAACAAAAAGAATGAAGTACTGATTCATACTACAGCATGAATGAACTTTGACAATCTTATGCTAAGTGAAAAAAGCCATTCACAAAAAAATCACATAGTATATTATTCCCATTTATGTGAAATGTCCAGAATAGGTAAAGCTGCAGAATAGATTCGGGGTTGCCCAGGCCTGGAGGTAGGGAGAGGGGATGGGGAGTGACTGCCAATGGGTACAGGGTTTCTTTTTTGGATGATAAAAATGCTGTAAAATCCATTGTAGTGATAGTTGCACAATTCAGTGAATATATTAAAAACTACTGAATTATAACATACTTGAAATAGGTGAAATGGTATGGCATATCAATTATATATCAATAAAGCTGTTATTTTAAAAGTCTAATGAGGTTAGAACAACAGGGTAGTTCTCTGGAGGAAAAAAATTGACCTCCCTCTTTATGCCATCTGAAACTAATTTTTATAATTAAAATATTTAAATTTTTTTTTTTTTTTTTTTTGAGACAGAGTCTCACTATGTTGTCTGGGCTAGAGTGCCGTGGCGTCATCCTAGCTCACGGCAACCTCAAACTCCTGGGCTCAAGCGATCCTCCTGTCTCAGCCTCCCGAGTAGCTGGGACAACAGGCATGCGCCACCATGCCTGGCTAATTTTTTCTATATATTTTTAGTTGTCCAATTAATTTCTTTTTATTTTTAGTAGAGACGGGGTCTCGCTCTTGCTCAGGCTGGTTTCGAACTCCTGAGCTCAAACAATCCACCCACCTCAGCCTCCCAAAGAGCTAGGATTACAGGCATGAGCCACAGCGCCCGGCCTAAAATATTTAAACTTTTTAAAAAAGGAACTATAATAGTACTATAGAAAAGAATGGATTGGTTTGTAAAAATAATCTTGAAATAAAGGTGTCCTTCCTAAGTACAGTACAAAGCTCCGAAGCTAAGAAGAAAAAGATTGATATATTTGTCTCTGTAAAAAATTAAAACTTCTGTATGGAAAAAAATACCATATTCACAGTGAATAGAAAATGTAACTTCTTTCATACATAAAGAGCTTTTACAAATGAATGTGAAAAAAAGGAAAATTGAAAAATCCCACGGAGATGTTCAACCCCAACCATAATTAAAACAAGAGACCATTTTTCAAATTACAGTTTAGCAAAGATTAAAAATACTGATAATAACCAGTATCAGCAATGGCACAGATGAAGAATATTTGTCATACACTTGTGGCAGGACAGTAAATTGAAACAACCTTTTTGGAGGGTGAATTGTCAACATCAAAATTTTAAATGTACATACCTTTTGAATTGGAAATTCTATATTTAAGAAATACAATTATGATTGACCTATATTAGACATGGTTCCATATCTGATTTCTTGTGCTCATGTTAGGACCTATAGAACAGCTCTCTTAGTCTTTACAGCTGCAGAGCATTCCATTATACTGACATGCCATATATTTTTTCCTGAAGTTATCATGAATAATTTTTCTTTTCTTTTTTTTTTTTTTTTTTTGAGACAGAGTTTCACTCTCTTGCCTGGGGCGAGTGCCGTGGCGTCAGCCTAGCTCACAGCAACTTCAAACTCCTGGGCTCAAGGGATCCTCCTGCCTTAGCCTCCCAGGTAGCTAGGACTACAGGCATGTGCCACCATGCCTGGCTAATTTTTTCTATTTTTAGTTGTTTGGCCAAGGTCTTTCTATTTTTAGTAGAGACGGGGTCTCACTCTTGCTCAGGCTAGTCTCAAACTCCTGAGCTCAAACAATCCACCCGCCTCGGCCTCCCAGAGTGCTAGGATTACAGGCATGAGCCACCGTGCCCGGCCAATAATTTTTCTTAATATGCATAAAAACTGTCTGGAAGGATAGTGAATTTGTTTAACAGTGTTTACTTCTAGAGTCAATGATTGGATAGGTCATGAAGAGAGGAATTTTTATTTTATTTCTCTTCTGTTATGTATTGAACAATGAGTATATATTACTTTTTAATGAAAAAGTCAACAGCCATATACTTTATAACTGTAGATTAGAAAATCTAAAGGGTTCTTTTTTTCTAAGAAGAATCAGGAAAATATAAGGAGAGTTTATCATAAAATTTCCTAAACAATCTTCTAAACAACTCAAGAAAGAATAGCACCTAACAACTGATCCACTGTTGGACATACCCTCCAGGAGTAAGCTGGCACCATCTACTCACCAATGGAAAGCCTGAGCTCCCTGCACTGGCTGACAGGCGGCAGCTTCAGTATCTCCCTCCATTTTCTACTACGACCATTTTTTTGGCCATATCCTCCTAAATTTGAAAGAAAAAAAGGTATTTTTTAACAGTCAGAAATATCCAAATATAGCAACTATTTCCACTAATGTATCTTACCATTTCTGTTTGGGGAGTTTGGGTACCTATGATGAGTAAAAATACAAGCTTATAATAATTTGTCTTATCTGGAAAGCAGTTCTTGCTGACCTATAAAATTCCCAGGTGATCAGTCACTGGCTCTGTCATTTAGAAACCATGCTGAGCCTCAATTTCCAAATTTGTAAACCAGATCTAACATGATATATTGTTCAGGGCTGCTTATAAACATTTGTTCAACAAATATTTGTTGAGCACCTATTATGTACCTTCAAAGCACTGGGAATATAATAATGGTAAAAAAGACAAAGTCCCTCCCCTACATTCTAAGTGAGGGAGAGAGAATAACAAGTCAAATAATGACAAGTGATAAGAAAAAAATTAACCAATCACATAGTGATAAATGGTATGAAACAAAATCAAGCAAGGTAAAAGTGGAAGGTGCTAGTTGACTAAGGTAGGATCAGAGAAGAACTCCCTGTGAGGGTAAATTTGGCAGAGACTTGAAAGATGTGAGGGACAGAGTCTTGGGAAGATCTGGGAGAAGAGCATCCCATGGTGACAAGAATGATGGAAAAAGCTATACTACAATATTTTAGAAAGACCTTTTTGTTTATTATAATTATTATTTTATAGAGATAGGGTCTCACTATGTTGCCTGGGCTGGTTTTGAACTCCTGGCCTCAAGTGATCCTCCTGCCTCAGCCTCCTAAACTGGGATTACAGGAATGAGCCATTGTGCCCAGCCAGAAAAATCTTTTTAATCAAGCACCTTTTTCTCCTCCTCTAATTTAACTCAGAGAAATTAGAATCTTCAATCTCAAACATTCTGGGCAGCTGAAATTTTACTGAATTTTATCCAAGAGAACAAAATGGCTTAGGTTAGGTGAATAAGACTCCAGGACTCTTTGGAAGAATGGGGAAACTAGGAGGAAAGCCACATTTCCTTGGAGATAATGAGCTGTCTTAACCACGGTAAATGTGGAAAACTGTAAGAGGCAGATATCTGGAAGTGGGTAGACCTGGATGAGCTGAAGAGACAAGTCTCAGCTGGAGATACTGATCTGCCAGTCATCTACCATAAAGATAACGATCAAAGATCCAAGAGCTTCTTAGCCTTGGGTTTGCTCCTCTACTCTTTCCACTCCAAATCTCAACTGAGATCATGAGTTCTAGACCCAATTCCCACTACCAGATGTCTAGAGCACCTCATGTTCAACACTTTCAAATTAGACTCACTATCCTCCCATCAAATCCAGTCCACTTTCTTTTCTTTTTTTGAGACAGGGTCTTGCTCTTTTGCCCTGGGTAGAGTGCAATGGCATCATCATAGCTCACTGCAACCTCAAATTCCTGGGCTCAAGCGATCCTCCTGCCTCAGCCTTCTGAGTAGCTAGGACTACAGAGCAGCTAGACTACAGTTGCACACCACCCTGCCTGGCTAATTTTTTTTTGTAGAGACGGAGTCTTGTTATGTTACTCCAGCTGGTCTCAAACTCCTGGCCTCAAGTGATCCTTCTGCCTTGGCCTTCCAAAGTGCTAGGATTAGAGACATGAGCTGCTGTGCCAGGCTCTTTTCTTTTTTTCAGATTCATTCATTTAATAAACATGTTATATGCACCTGTCAATGCCAAAGAATACACTAAGTGCTGCTTCAGTGACAGCTATGTTCCACGTCACTAAAGGACTAGGAAAGGAGAACTGGTCCCTCCCGTCTGTTCTTAGGGAGAATAGGAGCTCATTCCAGAGAATCGTGGGTGCTAAACAAAATCCGTTATCTGTGGTTATGGATTGTCTTTTTTCAGGGCTATTGCTGTTCTCCCTTCAGGTGAGAGAACTATTCTTTGGGATATGCCACTTTCATTTCACTCGTTAAAGGATTATAAAGCACTGAATTGTCACTTGCCTGATGTAGGATCATTACTTTGTCCTTTAGATCCTATGAGTGGATGGCAAGTATGGGTCTGAAAGTGCGCTGAGACATGGCTACACCTTCAGTGGTGCTTCCGTTCCCCTGAGCTGCCAAGTCATTGAGCAGGTGAGAACAAGTTGCTCTTGCTCCCATTTGTATTTCTCTTTCTCTGCTTTCTCTTGGTCTCTGGCCTATCCTAACTTTTTACTACTTGAATAACTAGCAAGAATATGGCGGTCTGGCTGCTGTGACCTTCCTTTCCTGAGCTTCACACTGGCTGCAGACCTAAAACCAGTGCTTATCCCTTCCCAGGTGCTGGAGTGGTGAGGCAGGCAGGGCCTCAAGGAGGGGTCTGGCTGCCCAACTGCAGTGAGTTTGCATTCACAGGGACGTGGTGCTGACAGCGGGGCAGGGTGGGAGTAAGAGGTGAGCTGCATGCCTCACCCAGGACTAGTGCATCAGGGAAGAGATGAGTCCAGGCTGACCCTCACAGGCATAGCCAAGGAAGACAAGGTTTCCAGCACGTCCCTGTGCCTTATCTTGGTGATGGTTTTGAGTGGTTGCACATTCTCTGAGATCTCAGCATTTCATTAGATTGTTGTGGCGATTAAATGGGATAATTTGTGTAAAAAGGTACCAGGCCTGTGAGAAGGGTCCAGTGTTCCACCCCCCGATTAGTGTATGGTTTCCCACATTTGTGGAAGATTCTCACCGAAGATCAGTTTCCAGGTTCACTTCCTGGGTGAGTGAAAGAAATTAAGATGCTGCGCTTTTCTATGAATCCTGACTCCTCCCACCCCAGCCAGCTCCGGGCAGCGAGAGCTCTGGGGAGGCCAGGCGACAGTGGAGCTCCAAGTCCTTTTTCCATAGCATGAATCCTGGCTAACAAACTATTAAGCACCTCATTCATTTATTCAGAAGACATCTGCTGTCCACGTCCTGCATACCAGGCACTGTCCAAGTCTGGACACACTATGGAGGGTAAGGCAGCTGGTCCCTACCCTCACAGGGACTCATGTCCCCTCTCCTTCTTCCCTCCACCACTGTCCTCGTTCATTCCCAGTCACTGCTCTCCTCAGCCTCAGTCTCACTGGCCTTCCTTCCTCTTGTCTTTCCTTACCAGACTCTCCTCCACACTGCCTTCCAGTCACCTTCCTAAAATGCAAACAACTGCATAAACTCCCTTCTCTGCTGCTTGAACCTCCTGAAGGACTCCCAGACTCGGGATGAGGTGAGAATGAGGTGCAGCCTCACCTGACCTCACCCCGCAGGCACCCAATGCTGAAGCCACACTATTTAAAAAAATCCAAAAGAAGCAAGAACAGGTATTTTCTGTCTGGACTGTCACTCCAGCTTTATCAATCCAGGCAAGGCACTACTTGGCTGAAGCAGAAACCCTTCCACGAAGCCTGTCCTGCCTTTCCTGGGGAGACACTAGCACTCCTTCCTCTTCATGCCCTTTACACCTTGAAAACATCATTATTGTCCAACCAGGTTGTATTGCCCACTGCTCAAAAGGAAGCCAATACACTGAGACAGCAAAGGTTGCAGTGGAGAAAGAGTATAATATCATGGGGCACTGAGTGAGGAGAGGGGAGAAGGTTCATAAATCTGTCTCCCCAAGAATTTTGGGGCTAAGGTTTTTAAAGGTAGTTTGGCAGACAAAGGGAAAGGGAATTGTGTCTGCTGACTGGCTTGGGATGAACTCATAGGATTGGGAAGCAAAAATTGTCTTCTTGTGCTAAGAAAGTTTCCTGTAGAGGGTTGTAGGACCTGTTGAGTCCGTTCTGTGCATGGCCACCAGTCCAGTTGGCACCAGTTGGTCCCCCTGAATGTAAAGTCTGGATGATATCTCAAAGACTAGTCTTAGGTTTTACAATAGCAATGTTATCTGTAGAAGTGATTGGGGAAGTCACACATCTTGCAGGAGTCAAGGACATGTGAATCTTAAGCAGTAAGCAATTACAGGAAGGCAAGCTATGAAACAATGGCTGGTTAACTTTTAGCTATGTCTATACTTCTGTAGAAATCAGACTTTTACCACAGTTCTTGCCTTATGATCTTATATTACTTTAATATAGGCAGTTTCAACGTCTTCATTCAATTTCAGTGAGGGCAGGATCAAGGTTCACCGTCTTACTCCTGGTGTATCTCCAGCATGCAAGAACATTATTGAGGCGATGAATAAATAGACCTTTATGTGCCCAATGCATGAAGAGCAATGTATTACATACAGCAGACATTAAAGGAATACTTGCTAACTTTGAGTTGAAAAAACTGGGATTCTTACTACAGGGAGTGGGCCAGAGTTAGAGATAAATTATCAAGGGCTAAACCAGGCGCAATAGTCCACACCTGTAATCCCAGCACTTTGGGAGGCTGAGGCGCGAGGATCACTTGAGACCCGGAGTTCAAGACCAGCCTGGGAGACACAGCAAGATCCTGTCTCTACAAAAAATAAAAAAATTAGCCAGGCATGGTGGTTCATACCTGTAGTCCCAGCTACTCCAGAGGCTGAAGGAGGAGGAACATGTGAGCCCAGGAGTTTGAGGTTGCAGTGAGCTATGATGACACCACTGCACTCTAGCCTGGGTGACAGAGCAAGACCTTGTCTCAAAACAATTTAAAAAAAGAAATTATTAAGGGTTAAGATGAGAAGAAGGAGTGAGAGTTAAAGTATATTAAGTATTAACAATAGAAAGAACAACAGGTTTTGACAGACTGAAACAGCTCAAGACAAGTAAATTAAAAAAAAAATCTAAAAATCTGTACTAATTCCCATGAGACACCACTGGCACGCTGAAGGAAGAAGAGAGGAAGAGAGGAAGGGAGTTACCCGCAGTAGCCTAATAAAGTGGCAAAAAATACTCTCAGTCTCACAAGAGTGTCTTTACCATATTTGATTAGATTAAAACTTGCAGGTTTTATTCCATTCCTCCAAAACTAAGTCACTAGACTGTGAAAGCTGCAGATCCCAGGATGAAATCGTTCTTGTCAGACCCAGATAAATTGAAGCCAGAAGCACCAAGGAGCAGGCTTTTGCTTGCATGTCTGAGATGAGGAAAGTCTCAAGGACTTTCTAAAATAACCCCACAAGAAATTCCTTCACATCTTTCATGTATCCCATGCTTCTCAACACCTACATTTCACACAGATGCACATATCTCTATGAGCAGGTTTATCAGTAGACATTCTTTAGCAATTCAAATAAGATGCTCTGGAAACAACTCTTGCCTAGTAACAGTATCTCTACCAAAGAACTGGGGCCAAATTGAGCTTTGAGCCTACAGTAACAAAGAACTCAGTTTCTAAGCACCTAGTGAACCTTTCCCTTTTTGCCAAATAAAAGCTTCCACTTACCTTACCCTCTTCAGGTACACTTGTGGCTTGCCATAGCTGTGTATCCCAGATTATAATCTTTGCTTACTCTCAAATAAATTCATTAACTTAGGAGATATTTTTCTCTAATGTCTTTTTTATTATGATGACAACAGAATCAAATTAGCTCAATTATAGAGTCCAATCAGACCAAGTTTAAAAAAATTCTTAAACACTTAGCATATCAACAATTAGCTCAATATGCGAAGCTGCAATCTATGAGCTAATCAAGAACCAAGATGACTCTACATAAGGTCATTTTAAAGATTAGAGTTTTTCTCCCTTTTCTTCCCACTCTATATAGATCTTGAGGATAAATTAATGAGGCTGAGTACAAAGACTCACATCTGTAATCCCAGCATTTTGGGAGGCCAAGGTAGGAGGAACACTTGAGCCCAGGAATGCAAGATCAGCCTGGGCAACATAGCAAGACCCCATCTCTCCAAAAAATTAAAAAATAAATATTAGCTGGGCATGGTGGTGCATGCCTGTAGTCCTAGCTATTCAGGAGGCTAAGGCAAGAGGATTGTTTGAACTCAGGAGTTTGAGGATACACTGAGCTATGATGACGCCTTTGCACTCTAGTCCACTCTAGGCCAATAGAATGAGACCCTGTCTTACAAAAAAAAATTAATCCAGCAACTAACTTTTAGGACTTCCTATAAAATCTAGTTTATTCTCAATTCTAGCTATAAACATGAAGGAAAATATTTTGTTGCCAAAAGAGACATAGTCATGACACCAAAGGCTCATGCAACAAAAGAAAAAACAGACCAAGTAGACTTCATAAAATTTTAACATTCTATGAATCAAAAGACACTATTGGCTGGATGCAGTGGCTCATGCCTGTGATCCTAGCAATTTGGGATGCTGAGACAGGAGGATCCCTTCAGGCCAGAAGTTCAAGACCAGCCTGAGCAATGTAGTAAGACCTAGTCTCTACAAACAATAGGAAAATTAGCAGGGCATGGTGGTGCATGCCTGTAGTCTCAGCTACTTAGGAGGCTGAGGAGGAAGGATCACTTGAGCCCCGGAGTTGAAGACGGCAGTGAGGTATGATTCTGCCACTGCACTCCAGACTGGGTGACAGAGTGAGACTCTGTCTCACAAAAAACAAAAAACAAAGAAACAAAAAAGATACTATTAACAGAGTAAAAAGGCAACCCATGGAATGGGAGAAAAAATATGTATGTATATCATATAACTGATAAGGGATTAATAATCAGAATATATAGAGAACTCCTAAAACTCATGACAAAGTTGCTGCTGGGAAGTGGCTGCCCAATAAGGGACCTGCAGTAAGAGGGACCATGGGACTGAGATCTGGACAGTAGAATGCAGACAGAAGTGATTATGCCATTTCCTGGTCTGGCCTAGAAGACTCTCCCACATGGTTCCCCATGCTGTCTCACTGTTCTGTCTGGTAGATTGACAGGGATACATGGGAGGATCTTGGAAGCTAACTTCTGTCACCCTGGAGCCCTGAATGGCTGTGCATGGAGCATGGGCCACCCACTCACTCCCTCCCTCACCACCCTCACCATGGCCTGCATGGAAATGAAAAATAAACTCTATTCTCATTTATTCATAAATAACAGAGATTTTAGGGTTTATCTGTTATAGAAGCAAGTATTAGTTTAACTGATATAATAATGGTATCTTGAAACAGAAAACCTTGGTTAAGCAGAATAGTCTAGCAATAGGCTTAGATGTTGGAGCTCCATGTTACTGAACAGCAGCAACACATTATCAGTGTGTGCTATTACTGGTCACACCTCAGAAGGTATGAGAGAGACACACACACAGGGGAGCTCAAGCAGGAATTGCTTGTTTCGCAAGCAGCAATGAAAAGAAATAAAAACAGACCAGAAATTTGGGCCTTTACAGGATATGAAAGGCCATCTGGTACTGGACCCCAAGCAGTAGAAAATAAGACTGAAAAAGGCTTTGACAGACAAAAGCCCTGTGCAGAGTAAAATAACGGTGTGACTTTCCCACAAAAACTGCTGCCTCAAGATAGCCCCCATTAATTTTGGGAGTTAAGAATTTAAAGGAAAGAAAAAAAATTCAGGCTTGAGAATGTGTCTAGGAAAGACAGGTGGGTGTAACTACTGGCACATGGAACTGACTGGGGGCTAGGTCATCAAAAGACAAAATAACAACAAATTTAATTTAAAGATCTAGTGGCTTTTATTTGTGATTCTAGAATTGGGCAAGACTTCATTCTATAAAACAGAATGAGTGTTCCAATAAGCTGAGCAGAGGAGGTTGATTTTATAGGCAGAAAAGGGCTCAAACAGACAGAAATAGAGAACAAAAAGTGGATTGGTCCTTTTAAAGTTACTTTCCTTGTAAAGGATAAAGCAGAGGGGACTTCCTTATCACGTTGGCTAAAACTGGCCTGTTTGGGGATCTCTCTCTCTTGTGTTTTCTCAGAAGGTCAAACAACTTAGTTTCAGCTTGGTGATGTGGAACTTCAGCATGAGTGACTCCCTTTTGGTTGGTCTATTGGGTCTGGTGCAGGAGCTCAGTCCAAATCGATGGCCTCCTACAAACTTCATTCAATAAGCTCAAAAGCCCACTGTATTTCTGAGAGAATTATGATGGTGAAGAAACTTAGATCCAGGACTAAGAAGGCCTTGAACTGCTTGAGCCTTCAAACAACCTTCAGGCCCACAAATGTAAATCAGTAGCAGTAGATCTGCAAAGCTCTGCATTGCCTGAGAAGATTCCACCCACTTGTCTATCTTAGCTGGCTAACAGAGGAAACATACCAGGAGCTGGGGCCTAGGGCCACAGTGACCAACAAATAAGGGCAGATCTGTGTGCTAACCAAGAAATGTTCCCCATCCCTACAGTGGCCCTTTACTAATGGACCAATGTCTACCGAGGGTACCCTAACCTTCTTTTTTCTAAAAGGGAATTTCTATAATGGTTATCCTGCCTCTGCTGTCTCATTGCATACCAGGCAGGAGGAGGGAAGATCATTTGGTTGTTTACATGGGCTGCTGGGTCCTAAGGAGCCTCATCTGGCCCTGATGGAAGAAACAGAGTGTGAGCAGTTATTCTAGTATTTGTAGAGGAATTAAGATGTGTGGGAGGGAAGAAGTTTGTGCATAGATATTTGGTGGCTAGAGGAGCAGATATGGCACAGAGAGCCAGGTGTCCTACGATGATTCAAGATACATTCCTATAATGTAGAGTTGGTGCCAGAAGTAGCTGCCCAGCTAATGACTGTGCTGCTTTGCCCCCATTGCAGTTAAAAGTGGCCATGTGACCAAGCAACATACAAAAGTTATGTACCCACTTCCAGGGTTGGACCATGAAGCCCTCCTGCATGATCTTCCACATTACCTTTGCTAAATACTTTCCTCCATGACTGTTAGCTCCATGGAGGGAGAGGATAAGTCTGTTTTTACTCACCCCTGTATCCCTAGAGCCAGTCTTAGTGCCTAGTACAAAACAGTTTCAAAAAGTTTCTAAAGTAAAGTTGCAGAAAGTCTTACAGAGAGTATAAAGTGAGGGTGTTGAGATATAAAGTCAGTGGTTGGCTCCAAAGCTCATGATCTTAACTGCTTTTCACATATTCATTCATTCATTCATTCAATAAATATTTACTGAGCATCTACTATGTGCCAGGCAATGTTCTAGGCACTAAAAATACAACAATGAACAAAGCAGACAAAACTTCCTCTCTTCATAAAGCTTATATTTTAGAGGGGAAGTCCAGTGGACAAAACTTAACAAAACAAAAAATAAGTAAAATAACACATTAGATAATAAGTGCTCTGGAGAAAAATAAAGAAATGAAGGAAAATAAACAGTGAATGAGGCTGGGCGCTGCGGATCATGCCTGTAATTCCAGCACTTTGGGAGGCCAAGGTGGGAGGATCACTTGAGGCCAAGAGTTTGAGACCAGCTTGGGCAAAATTATAAGACTCCATCTCTTAAAAAAAGAGAAGAAAGCAAAGAAAAGAAAAGGAAAGAAAAGAACAGAAAAAAGAAAAGAAAGACTAGCCAGGTGTGGTGGCATGTGCCTGTAGTCCTAGCTAGTCAGGTGGCTGAGGTAGGAGCCCAGGAGTTCCAGTCTGCAATGAGCCATTATCTTGCCACTGCACTCCAGCCTAGGCAAAAAGTGAGACACTGTCTCTGAAAAATAAATACATAAATAAATAAATAAGTAGTGAATTTTCTAATACATGAACCAGAGAAACTAAACAAGGAGCTACCCATGAACAGATATGTGTACGGTACACATATGGGTACTTCCTGGGAGATGCTCTAAAGTAAATAAACATACACAATTATCAATTTGAGAAAACAGCCCTAAAATATAAACAACACTCAGCATATATCCATATATTTCTTTTTTTTTTTTTTGAGACAGAGTCTCACTCTCTTGCCTTGGCTAATAAAGTGCCGTGGCGTCAGCCTAGCTCACAGCAACCTCAAACTCCTGGGCTCAAGTGATCCTCCTGTCTCAGCCTCCTGGGTAGCTGGGACTACAGGCACGCGCCACCATGCCCAGCTAATTTTTTCTATTTTTAGTTGTTTGGCCAATTTCTTTCTATCTTTTTAGTAGAGACGGGGTCTTGCTCTTGCTCAGGCTGGTCTCAAACTCTTGAGCTCAAGCAATCCTCCCGCCTCGGCCTCCCAGAGTGCTAGGATTACAGGCATGAGCCATCGCACTCGGCCTATATATTTCTGATAATTTCATATCCAACTTCTCCGGACATTAATGAAATTGTACATAATGACTCTTTGAACACAGGAGTAAATACTCCAGCTCATTGGGGGTAGAATCACAATACCATGGAGTCAATATGAGATACTTAGGGAACAGAAGTTAAAACTCTCATTTTTGAAACTATCACTGTGGTCCTAGGATTTGTGGCTGAAAATACTGCTTTTACATTATTTAGCATTTACAGAGCACTTATGTTTACCACATTATCTAATGTTTGCAGCATTTTCTTTATTATATTAATCTTCTCTGTATGGTTCCAATTTTAGTATATGTGCTGCAAGCACTAATCTCTGCCCACTGTAAGGAAGTCTGCCTGGTATAATATTCCCTTTTTGTACATTATACCCAGATACGAAGGTAAAGTGAAAACTACTTTAGCCTCAACCTGACATCCACTGAGGATAATTCACTTCCATGACCAATTTGGAGTTTAGAGTGAGGAACAAGAGGCACAGTCACATGCTCCACTGAAAGAGAGGTGAAGAGAGTTCATACTGCTCTGCGATGCCCTGTCTTAAGAGAAAACCAAAACCGGTTCTCTTCCCACCCATCCTCAGTTCTTCTACTCAAAATGTGAATTAGTGCACAAAAATATTGAAAGGGTGAAGTCTCTGTTTTCAACTATTTTTTTTCTCTCTCTGTCCCCATGCTAGAGTGCAGTGGCCCCATCATGGGCTAAATGTAACCCCCAACTCTTGGGCTCAAGGGATCCTCCCACCTCAGCCTCCGGCAGTAGCTGGGACCACAGGTGCGCGCCAGATTGTGTTTTAAAAAATAATAATAAAAAAAAAAATGCAGTGCTGGCCGGTGTGGTATCTTCAGCCGGTATTTATCCTTTTCCAGAGCACAAAGATCAAATAGCTGCTCCATCACGCAACGAAATGGAGGAATCACCACCTTGCTATGAGTCAAGGGAGGTGAAGAACTACCGAGGCTGGCATGGGAACTTCTAGAGAGACAGGAAAGGGAGAGACGCGGTCCAAGACAGAGGACTCCCGGTGTCACCCTGCAGAAAATGCTTTCATATTGATAAAAGGGTGAGTTCTTAACCAACTGGTCCATCTGTCACCGCGCCGTGCTAAAGCGCACTTTACACACCATAAGCCCAGATCAAACCTCAAAACCAAGCAACTATGTTAAGATAACAGAGTCTAAAGTCACTACTGGAAGGTTCTTGCCAGGGGTAGTTTCCAGCCTACTCCTGTTAGCCTTTTAAACACCATAAAGGGACGAGTCTTTTTTCGGGCCTCCCTCCCTCCCCGGGAATGTTGGTTACCCAACATCAACGGGACACTGCCTGCCCCGTGCGGAATTAACATTGTGACCGAGGTCGCACCGAGCGGGCAGCACTCAGAAACAGGGCCACACTAAGAGGAGCAGAGGACAGGCTACCTTCACCTGGGCCGGGAGGTGCGGGATGGGTGGACGCGATGGCTGGAGCAGCCTGGGCCAGAGGGCGGCCCAAGTTGACCACTCGTTGAGAAACCTCTGTCCGGATCCAAGATCGGGCTCTGCGGAGATCCAGGTTCCCCTGAGAAGGTCGGGGCTTCCGGAGGGGGCGGGGCCGGGGTTCTCCGTGGGGGTCGGGACTCCCAGCGGATCCAGGTTCTTCAGGGGGGTCGGCGTTCCGGGGGTCGGCGGCGCCTGCCGCGCACTCACCTAGGCGTGCTTTCAGCAGCAGCGTGTTGGCCAAGACGTTCTCCAGCTCCATGCTCCTCCGCCGCCGTCGCCGCCGCCGCCGCCGCCGCAGGATTCCCCGTGTTCGAGGAGGCGGGGGCGGCGGCGAAGGAGCCACCGCCGCCACCGCCTCACAACGTCGCTCTCCGAGCGCCACCCGCTCTTTGGGCCCGCAGTCGGGCCCTGGGAGGCTGCCCCGCCGCCGCCGCCGCCGCCGCCGCCACTGTCGCCACCACCGCCGCCGTCGCCACCACCGCCACCACCGCCACCACGGGCCCCGCCGCCGCCGCCGCCGCCGGCGCGGAGGTCGGCCCGGGGAGGCCTCGCCGCGGGCCCCAGCGAGGGGACGGCCGGGGCGAGGGGAGCGGGCAGCCCGGCCGCCGCGAGTCTCCGCTGTCACCGCCGCCGCGCTGTTCGCTCCGGCTCCTCTCGGCCCCAACGCCCTCGCCCAGCGCGTGCAACTTCCTCCTCAGGGCCTGGCCCCAGGCAACTCCGAGTCATCGCCGAGGGTCTCACTGGCAGGGGCGCCACCCCCGGCGGCGGGGCGGCGACAGCTGCTGCCGCCGCCGCCGCCGCCGCCGTCGCCCGCTACTCGCACACTGACCGGCTCCGCGCTAACGGCTTTCCAGAAGAGGGCGCCGAAGGTCTCCCCTCGCCTCCAAGCCCGAGGTGGTTGCGGCGCCTCGCGGAGTACTACAGCTCCCAGAAGGCTCCGCGCCGAGAAGACGCGGCGGGGCGTGGCCTGCTGGGAGTTGTAGTTCTTCAGCCTACTCCTGAGCGGAAGCCTGGCAATACTGCAATTCCCGGACCTGTCTACTCGCGATCTCCGGGAGCTTGCGCAGCTACCGCGAGACGAGGCTGGGGGTGCCCGCGGTTCGGCACGTGTTGCCGAGGAGTCGCGCTTCGCAGCCTGCAGTCTTCCGCAGCCGGAGTCGCCAGACAGGCTTATATCTCCACTGCGTCTCGGAAACCTGGGAGGCACCGGCGCCTAAGGGTGCGACCGCGTGTGCGCCATGGGGAAGGCGAAGGCGGCCGGGGCGCGAAGGAAGGCCTCGGGGATGGCGTTGGGGGCGCGGCGAGGCCCGGTGAAGGCCTGCCCCAACCCGTTCGAAGTGAAAGTCAACAGGCAGAAGTTTCAGATTCTGGGCAGGAAGACGCGCCACGACGTGGGGCTGCCCGGCGTGTCCCGCGCGCGGGCCATCAGAAAGGTAAGCGGGCTGCGTCCCCTGCCCGCCGTGGGCCTCCCTCCCCGAGCCGGCCGCCGCCCCTGCGCTTTGAACTTGCTCTGGATAGCGCGGACTGCCAGGATCGGGGCCCCACGCTGGCTGGCTGCGTACTTCCTTGTGCCTCAAGTTTCCTCGTCTGTAAAATGGAGACCGTGATAGTTACATAGTATTGACTTTTTATTTATTTATTTATTTATTTTTGAGACAGACTCTCACTCTTTTGCCCGGACTAGAGTGAGTGCCCTGGCGTCAGCCTAGCTCACAGCAACCTCAAACTGCTGGGCTCAAGTGATCCTCCTGCCTCAGCCTCCCGAGTAGCTGGGACTGCAAGCATGCGCCACCATGCCCGGCTAATTTTTCCTATGTATTTTTAGTTGTCTAGCCAATTTCTTTCTATTTTTAGTAGAGACAGGGTCTCGCTCTTGCAGTATTGACTTTTTAAACTC
This sequence comes from Avahi laniger, assembly GCA_963575035.1. Classification (NCBI taxonomy): domain Eukaryota; kingdom Metazoa; phylum Chordata; class Mammalia; order Primates; family Indriidae; genus Avahi; species Avahi laniger. The sequence continues at coordinate 30,376 of CAUYSK010080877.1, forward strand.
CGAGCCTCAACTTTTCTACTGTCTGAAATGACTTTCTCCTGGAAAACTCTCGTCCCTTCTTGAGACCCTGCACACGTGGTTTTTGGTGACTCCTCCAGCTGCCTCTGGCATAGTTAATCACTTCTGAGTTGCTGTGGCGTCTTGTACTTGTTTTAACCCTTCCTCACTTAGACTGTGAGCACTGCCGACCTAAGGTCCATGAATGAAAGCTTACACAGGATGCTTCTGAGATGTTTGGAGAATGGATGTATCTCCCTGGAGGCACATGACTTTGTCCCTTGGGAAATAACTGAAATGGTACCTTCTGTGGAAGGGTCATCGCTTCCTTCTTTCCTGTGCTTATGGTCCAGTCCCACAGTATTATTTACCTTCATTTCAAACTCAGTTCAGCAACTGCCATCCTGTATGCAACTTAGGAGACATGGGTTTTTTTTTTTTAAAGTATTTATTGTTACTGGTAAAGATACATTAGTAGGTTGGTGAAAAATTAAGACACAGAAATGAGAAATAAATTTCCTAAGATCATACAACTGGTAAGGGCTGGGGCATGCATTTAGGTTTTTAATGTCTGCAAAGCCTTTGTGCTACCCTGTGGGCTTCTATTTAAGCTCTGTTCTAGCTGCTGGGAGATAAAGGTAAATGAGAGCTGGCCCCTGCCTTCAGGAGCTAATGTTGTCACACAGTGTGCAATCCACATCTTTGCATCAAATCACATATCATCCTTACTGCAAGGAGATGACAGCATGTGTAATAGGCAAGACAAACTTGAAACTGACTTCAGTAAGAGTCCTTCATACCTACCCCAGAGCTGGGTGAACAGTAGACATAGGGGAATAGGATAGTGTGCCCTGTAGAATAGACACGTGTGCCTTCACCACTTGAGCTTCAGTTTTCTCGTTTGTTTCTTTTTTTTTTTTTTTATTTCAGCATACTACAGGGGGACAAATGTTTAGGTTACATATATTGCTTTTGCCCCATCAGAGTCAGAGCTTCAAGCGTGTCCATTCCCCAGATGGTGTGCACTGCACCCATTAGGTGTGAATATACCATCCCCTCCTCCCCTGCTCCTACCTGCCTGACACTCTATGAATGTTATTACTATATGTGCACTTAAGTGTTAGTTAAGTCTGTTAATACCAATTTGATGGTGAGTACATGTGGTGCTTGTTTTTCCATTCTTGTGATACTTCACTTGGTAGTATGGGCTCCAGCTATATCTTGTATAATACAAGAGGTACTAGATCACCATTGTTTTTTGTGGCTAAGTAGAACTCCGTGGTATACAAACACCACATTTTATTAATCTACTCATGTATTGATGGGCACTTGGATTGTTTCCTCTCTTTTCTTTTTTGTGTAAAACTGCATCTTCTTTATTTTGCATACTTTAATTTCAGAAAGTTTTCTCATTTCTAAAGTAGAGATAATGTACATCTTACTTTTCACAGTGGTTTATAAGAATAAAATAAGATAGCGCATTTAGCACATATTAAGTGTTCACTAAATACTAGCTATTCTTTTCTTTGTTTGTTTGTTTGTTTGTGTGTTTGACAGAGTCTCGCTCTGTCACTCCGGATAGAGTGCGATGGTGTCATAATAGCTTGCTGCAACCTCAGACTCCTGGGCTCAAGCAGTCCTCCTTCCTCAGCCTTCCTAGTAGCTGGGACTACAGGCGCTTGCCACCACACCTGGCTAATTTTGTATTTTTGTAGAGACCAAATCTTGCTCTTGCTTAGGCTGGTCTCAAACTCCTGAGCTCAAGGGATCCTCCCACCTGAGCCTCCCCACCTCAGCCTCCCAGAGTGCTAGGATTACAGGCGTGAGCAATAGTAGCTATTAAACTTCTTGGCTTGTTATTCTCAGACTCCTTCACAATCTGGCTGTTGTCCTTGCTCATCTCTTGCATACTCTTGCTTTGTCCAAAAAGGCCTGCCTTACCTCCCAAAGTCCATAACGGGCCAGCCAGGTCACCATTTGTGTTACTTTCCCAGGCTCCATAGCCGAGATCGAACAGGTTGCTAAACCTCTAGGATCTGGCATGTCCACCTCCCTGCTTTGTGCTGAAGGCCTGAGAGGGTCATTGCTGCTGCTCTTTGAATGCCCGGTGCTTGGCTAATGATAGAAACGCAGATCAAAAATAGAACCTGAGTGCCTTAAGAGATTGGACAGGGGCCGGGCTCGGTGGCTCACTCCTGTAATCCTAGCACTCTGGGAGGCCGAGGCAGGGAGATTGTTTGAGGTCAGTAGTTCGAGACCAGCCTGAGCAAGAGCGAGACCCCGTCTCTACTAAAAATAGAAAGAAATTAATCGGACAACCAAAAATATATAGAAAAAATTAGCCGGGCATGGTGGCGCATGCCTATAGTCCCAGCTACTCGGGAGGCTGAGGCAAGAGGATCACTTGAGCCCAGGAGTTTGAGGTTGCTGTGAGCTAAGATGACGCCATGGCACCCTAGCCTGGGCAACATAGTGAGACTCTGTCTCAAAAAAAAAAAAAAAAAAAGATCGGACAGGAAGAAAATGTAATAGAAAATTTTTCATAAACGAAATCACATTCAAGTCCTGCAGGGTGAGTGAGCTGTTCATGGGCTGAGGGGAAACACACATGAAGGCACATTGTCCCAGCGTACTGAAGAGCGTGGAGTTCAGGGCTGTCTGAGGGGCAGCAGATCGTCCATTTGAGTCAAAACTTGGTGTTTGTGTAATGGTACAGGGGGCCGGTGCAGTAGGCCTGGAACTTTTCATGTGTGCTGCTCTCTTGGCACTAAATGTGCTGTCCCGATTGTCTTCTCTCCACTGGTCAGTCAGAGCACATTGGGCACTCAGATGGAAATAAGAGGCCAGCTTGTGTCAAGACTGCCAGGTGCCAGTCCCAGTACCTCACTTTATAGCATAGCAGTTATTAATATAGTTATTGATTCCTTACAGTGGGTCGGGCACTGTGCCACAAAATCCACATTTAATCTTCACAATCAGCCTTATGAGGGGGAAGTATTGTTATTTTCCCATTTTATACATGAGGAGACGGAGGCAAGGAGCAGTTATCTCACTTTCTTCAGGTCGGAAGTGGTGGGACTGAGCTGTTAGTAAAGCCAGACTCAATGCTTGACGTTTACATGGTTAGGCAATTACCCTGTGCCCGACTCTGTCCTAAGCCATCTTCTCCTGTTAACTCGTAATCCTCTTAACAGCTGACCTAGGTGGGTACTATGTTCTCTCCCTTTTACAGATGTGGTCCCTGGGGGACAGGGGTTAAGCACCTTCCAAAGCCCTGGCCAGGAGGTTGTGGAGCTGGTAGGATTCTGTGTCCACACTCTCAAGGTCACCTGGTAGGCCTATGTGAGGTCCCCTCCGGAGCTCCTGTGGATTGGTGAGCTGTCCTGATGAGTGAGACACCCTGTTTCTGTCCTAGGTAATTTCTCTGTGCCCCTCAGGTGCTGGTCTGAGGCCTTTGGAGATGTATGTTGAGCAGGCAAGGATTCTCCTCTGCCAGCCGTGATGCCTCTGTGTTGTAGACTTAAAGAGCCTCTAGACAGTGGGTGTGTGGACTTGTTTGTAGAGCTGTGTAAACAGGATCTACCATAAATGTGAGCCTCCTTTATGTTTTGCTGTCTGCCCTGACTCCTTCCTCTTGAGTTAAATCTAGCCTGAAAATGTACCTTCACAATAAAAATAAAATAAAAATGTCACGGCGAAATGTCAGATATCAACTGTCAAACTTAGTACTTAAGGAAATTGGACATTTCATACTTAATAACCTAATATTTTTTTTTTACTTCTGCCCCATTGAAGGTCACCTGGTGTTCCGCGGTGTGCACGTGCAAGTCCTGCCTCTTACACACGGTGGGGCTTGCCTAGCCTGGCAGATGTTTAAAACCAATATTTATTATTTTTGCCTCATTATAAAAAAATTACAGGTTTAGTAATGTATCACATTTATAAAACACACAGTAATCCCCTCTTATCCATAGGGGATATGTTCCAAGACCCTCAGTGGATGCCAGAAACCACAGCTGGTACCAAGCTGTATATATACTATTTCTTCTTATATGTACATACTTATGATAAAGTTTGTAAATTAGGCACAGTAAGATTACCAGTAATATCTAATAATAAAATTGAACAATTAGAACAATATACTGTAATAAAAGTTATGTGAATGTGGTCTTTCTCTCAAAATATTTCATTCTACTTATTACCCTTAATAGCCCACTGGTGTTTGCCTAATGAGCGAAGAGTTGTTGTCTGGCTCTCACTGTGTCTCAAAAACCTGAGCTTTTCCGTCTACCCTGTGTGAAGAACAAGAAGAGCTCATTAGGAGAGGCCTTTTTTCCCCTACTTACTTCTTCTGGGAGAAGAGAGTGGAACTGAGATTGCTTTCTTCTGGTCTGGAACTCCTGAATGTGTATCTTTCAGTGCCACCTGTGCCTTTTGGCATTTTATTGGCTTACTGGCAGTAAAGACCAGGTGGTATACACATCACTATACGCAAGATCACTGGAGCACATTACTTTAGGAGTGTCCCCATCTGTGTGGGACAACTCAAAATCTATTACACACAAAATTACATTCTGAGTATCCCCAAATGTCGCTGAACCTAGGTTAAATGTTCTATTTAGCATGCAGAAATCTGGCATACTTACTCATATTATTTAAAGGTAAATAAGTCTTGGTTGCTGACTTTGAGGCTGATCCCAACCAGAATGGCTAAGGAGAGTTTCCATTAGACTTTGTGTCACTTTGTATTTGTTAAAATGTGAAAGAGCCTACCTTTGAAATCAATAGGAAAAATCAGTAAGGATTACAAATGGTTAAATTAAAAAGGAAAGGAAAGGATATTATGATGAAAACACGCAGAATTGTTGAGACTTCCCTCAGAAGTTCATTCCCCTGCCTGGGAGGGTCAGTGGAACTGGGGAAGCTGCTTTAACCTGATTCCCACTCACAACTTTGTTTTCTGTCCTAAAAATCAGACCTGATAATACAGGTGGTTTATTATTTCAGTTTATTTCATCAAAAGTATTATCCTGAGTGTTAGGAAGGAGAGTGGTTAAGAAATAATCATTCAAAAGTGAGTTTACCTGTCTGAATGTTAGACTTACTCTGTAGTTGAAAACGCAATTAGTTCCTAGATTATCCTGCATTATCCTATTTCTTTTCTTTCCTAAACTATAATAGGTACTGTGAAATCATATTGAATTTATGTATTTATGGCCTAAGGCTGCAGTCCCCAACCAACAAGTCCCTGGCCTATTAGGACCTGGGCTACAGAGCTCCACCCTCCTCAATCCGTGGAAAAATTGCTTTCTATGAAATCAGTCCCTGGTGCCAAAAAGGTCTGGAACTGCTTGCCTAAGGGATGCTCTTCACTAAAATTTACCCATAGAATCAAATCCCAGATAATGAGAACTAATGTTTTTACAGGCACAGAGATGGGTGATGCGTGCCCCACCCACCTCCTTCCTGGTGGAAGTGTCTGTCACTATCATTAGTAGCTCCCTCTCTTTGCAAGCATAGGCTGAGGACGACGTCTTTGCCGTGTAGCATCTAAGCAGCCTCTGTTCATACAGGGTGTTCTAGCAGTATAGGCCAGCCCATGTGATGTTGTTGAGGTCCTCTCCATTGTGCGAACAACGAATAGATTCCAGATCTTGTGGTCACTATAGGTCTGGACTTGAGTCTGTCCACCATCCTGGTGTTGGGGGTGTGTGTGTGTGCGCGCTCATGTTCGTGTTCATGTGTGTTCTCCCATTTGATTGCCAGCCAGACCTGGTGATTTAAATAGTGAGTTATCACTTTAATTTTTATTCTGCAAATGAGGAACTGTGTAAGTTTCACAGAGCTTAACCCGATACAGTACTGTGTGTGGCAAATGAAACCTTTATTGCTGGCACCCAGCAGGATCTTATTCTTCCTCATTCCCTCCCCACCCCTTACTGAGCTGGACTGCTCATAACAAAAGAGGTGGTAAGAACAGAGTGACAGCAGTGGAACCCTCTGGTCCACTTGGGGCTGTAGTCCAAAAGCATCAGGAAGTTGTGCCCAGGGTGTTTTTAATAAATTTTATTTAGCACCTGAACTAAATACCACAGTAGAAGTTACAAGGGTTTAATATTTAATAACCCAGGTCTTTTGCAGAGAAACTTGTTCATGAAATGTAATTGAAAAAATGATGGAAATTGCCTTCGAAGTATTTATTGAACTAATTGATGGCTTCCTACTCTTTAGGCAGCAGAGGGGTTTTAGATGCATTTTAATTGAAATACCGTATTCATATTTTGAAGTGAAATAAGAAAGCTGTTCTCTTCCCATCACTCTCCTCTTCCACATTGTTAATACTTTGGTGACCTCCCCAAATGGAATGTGCTCTAAATCTAAATCAGGCACAGCCAGTGCTTGCTTTCGCCTTCACTTAGTGTGTTCTGCTCCTGCCTGGCTGCTGCTTAACCCCTTCCACTCCCACTCTCCTTTCCTCTCTTCTTCTACCTCTTGTTTTTGACCTTAAAGGTGGGTTCCTTAACCTCTAGTTCATCTCTGACCCTGTCTCTCCCTCCCACCACATGTGTGCATTCTATCAAAGTGGCTTTTCACAAATTAGAGGAATCCTGAAGAATGCAAGAGACATTCAATTCTGAGGTTAGATCAGAGGTTTCAAATATCGGCCAAGGTGTCTACTTTGTGGCGGGTTTGTAAAACCATGGAATTGGATCATTACAAGTGATGCAGTTGTGTCATGATTGGTACCAATTCCTTTTATCCCTGGTTGCCATATAAACTCTGGTGAAATGGCAATCCCTTAGCAAATATAAGGATTTCTGCAATGGGGAAAAGTTCCTAATATAGCCAACTCACGTCACTGAGGCTGCACTCATTCCCCACCTTCCTCTGTCCTCTCCCTATTTTAGGGAATTCAACCTCAAGGGCAACCAACTTTGGATAATGTTGAACTTGTTTGTTATTGCTACTGGGAAAATAACCAGATTATTTGATACTTACTATTAGCTGTTGAATTGTCTATTTAAAATATTGCTGCTTTTGATGTTCTGGAGCATAATGGCTAGAGAGACTGACCCCATGTGATCAACTTGTTTATGGTCTTGTACATCACACACGAAGGCACAACTGTATATTTCCTAGGAGTACCTTTGATGGGAAATAACCACCCTTCTCCATGATAGAAGGGATCTAAACCTATTTCACTTTTCCAAATGAATCCGGCTTAAAGTACACACTTGCTTAAACCATAAGGCAACTGGAAAAATAGTTCATGTCTTTAACTTGGCTGGTGTGCTTTTTGTTCTTCCTTTCAGCACTGACAGACAAACTAAAGGGGAAAATAAAGTGATTACTCCATTATCATTGAGAATGAGTTGGTTTTGCCTTCTGAAAATTCTGTTCCTAGTAGGGAAGGCTTACCATGGATGAAAGCAGATTCTATATGAACTTTGACTTCACAGTGCATAGCTCTGAACTTTAAAATATGCACCATTCTGGCCGGACACAGTGGCTCATGTCTGTAATCCTAACACCCTGGGAGCCCGAGGTGGGAGGATCACTAGAGACCAGCCATAGTGAGAGTGAGACCTCATCTCTACAAAAAATAAAAAAATTAGCCAGACGTCATGGTGTGTGACTACAGTCCCAGCTACTCAGGAGGCTGAGGCAGGAGGATCGCTTGAGCCCAGGAATTTGAATTTACTGTAAGCTATGATCATGCCACTGCACTCCAGCCTGGTAGAGCTTATGGGGTGTCTTCCCCCCACCCCAAAAAAATGTCCCTCTTGGAGGAAATCACAAGAATTTTTTTGTGAGATTGTTTTATGATCTGTTTTTCAGCGTACACAGACGTTACTAAAGGAATACAAAGAAAGAGATAAATCCAATGTATTTAGAGATAAACGCTTTGGGGAGTACAATAGCAACATAAGTGCAGAGGAAAAGATGATGAAGAGATTTGCTCTGGAACAGCAGGTATGGAAAAAAAATTGGAGGAGGATATTTGGTATATCTTTTTACACAGAAGTCAAGCCCAAGGTGAAAGCCGTTTCTCCCCTTTGTTCATTTACACGTCCATGGGCACTCACCCACTGGGTACAGGGGATAGCCCCCGAATCCTATACCTTTTCTGGCTAGGCTAAAGCAGAAGCAACCTTCTGCAAATGTTAGTTGAATGGATAAATATCTTAACCATAGTAAATGGCAGTGTGTACTGGAGTCGAGTGGAGAGCCGGTGGACTGAGGAGCATGGCTGGGGGGTAAGACTGCATGATTTACCAGTGGCTTACCTGGCCTATTGACATATTTAAGAATTCCCTTCTGTGAGCTCTATTTATATCTGACTCATTGCTCAGACGACTTAGAATATTCCCTAAGGCTGCTTAGGCTACATTGTCATATTCACATATAATGGAAAAATAATTGTTTTTTGCTATGAAATGAATGTGGTAATTTAGGAAACTGATTTTTTTCCTCTTCTGTCAGCGACATCATGAGAAAAAAAGCATCTACAACCTAAATGAAGATGAGGAATTGACGCATTATGGCCAGTCTTTGGCAGACATTGAGAAACATAATGACATTGTGGACAGCGACAGCGATGTCGAGGAACGAGGAACACTTTCTGGTGAGGCCGGAGTGCCACACGGGCCAGGGGTCTTAGAGCCAGGGACGGTCTGTTCACTGTGTGACTTTCTCCTCTAGAAAAAGTCATTACAAGAAAGTTCACTAGTCCAGGGACGGTGGCTCACGCCTGTAATCCTAGCACTCTGGGAGGCCGAGGTGGGCGGATTGTTTAAGCTCAGGAGTTCGAGACCAGCTGAGCAAGAGCGAGACCCTGTCTCTACTAAAATAGAAAGAAATTAATCAGACAGCTAAAAATATATAGAAAAAATTTAGCCGGGCATGGTGGCGCATGCCTGTAGTCCCAGCTACTTGGGAGGCTGAGGCAGTAGGATCGCTTGAGCCCAGGAGTTTGAGGTTGCTGTGAGCTAGGCTGACGCCACGGCACTCACTCTAGCCCGGGCAACAGAGTGAGACTCTGTCTCAAAAAAAAAAAAAAAAGAAAAAGTTCACTGATCATTAACCTCTCAATAAATTCCTCATGTGACCGTCTTTGAGGTTTTTTTTTTTTCTTTTTTTTACATTTCAGAACTTTTAGATGCTTTTATGGGCTGAGAAAGCACATTAATTTCCATTATCTTGTTTGAACCTCATAGTAGCTTGTATTACTCATGAACTGAGAGAGAGATAAGATGATTTGCCCAACCCAGGAGCCAGATAAAACCCACCTAACTGACTCCTAAGAAGGGTCTTCTGCACTCAGCTGCACTGCTTTGCTGCCTGCTGTTTTATAGGTTCTGACCTAATACCATACCAGTGGTGTTTTTGTATTTCTTTTCGTCTTTATTTACTGTGGAACCAGTTATAGCAGTTTTATGAGGGAGATGATATTGAGCTTCTTATCAGTAAATAAAAACATGAAACATTAAGTTTTGGCTTTAAAGAGCATTAATATACAACTGAACTGAGTTTAAGACTCCAAGTATGACCGTCTTGGGCCCTGTTTGTAAAGTTGCTGTCATGTTATTAATTAGTTTGTGTTTGTTATAAGTCAGAGTAGGTCCCATTTTTCAAAACAAAGCTGCACAAAACTAAAGCTGATCCTCAACCTTTTGTCTTTTTAGTATGTGGAAAGCTAAGGAATTAAAGCCTGGGCTTACCTTTGGATATTTGGATAATCTAGGGAGCAGAAGGTTTAGGAGTTAAGGCAGCTTGTGGTGCAGAATGCGCTATTCCACATAACAGCACCAGGAATAGGCCTCTGACTCCACCAGAGCTTTATGGTTGTAAAGGGAATGGCCAGTAGTTTCATCCTCTGTGCCTTTCTCTTTGCACTTTTTATTGTTCAGGACTTTTTGTATAACCTTAGCTGTAAAATGCGTTTACTTGGGGATCATAATTCACTGTGACCAAAGGTGGACTGCCTTGGTTCGTGTTTGGTAAGCAGCAGCAGCATCCTTGCCACCAGGAGGACCGTGATGCTCCGTGACTAGAGGGAAGTAGGGTTTGTTTCTTCTGATAACAGAATCCTGGGAATTCAGCGATTCATTTGAGATTTCCTATCCTTTGATTTTGAATGTGAGCTCACCAAAACCCAGGTAATTTATAAAAGAAAAGCCTCTTACATTTGAAAATAAATATGTTTCCTATAATTTTTAAAAATGAGTCACGAGGAAACAAAATCTATTTTGTTCAACTATGTAACATGTTATATTCTCTTAGACTAGGAGAGTTTAATCCCTAAAATAGCCCTGTGTGGTAGATGTTACCCCACTTTACCGCTGTGGAAGCTGAGGCTGAGGACGAGTTGGTGACTTGCTCGGGCCTCATCGCCAAGTAGAGCTGGACTTCCAGTCCCAGTTGGGCTGACTTCCAAACTGCAGCTGCTGTGTGCTGTTCACTCTTGGAATACAGACGTTTAGAAAAACACTTAATGGAGAACTTTTTTTTAAGAATCCTTTTCTGAATTTTTTATATAATTAATACAACCTTATTAATTGGTGCTTTGCAAATTTTCCTTTTCAATAATAATTGTGAACAACTTTGAATTACTAGAACACTAAATGAGTAATGTTTTCTGGTATGCTAAATTTTCCAGGAAGCATAGGAATCATTCATTCATTCATCCATTCATCCATCCAACCATCCATCCATAAAATACCGGTTTATGTGTTAGGCACCATTCTCAGTTCTGGGGAAATGGCAGTGAACGAAACACAAAGAGCCTTGCCTTCCTGCAGCTCATGTTTTCCTGGGGAGACCCAGACGGCAAGCACAATGCTATGTGATGCTGTCCAGTTGAAGGCAAAAGTGCTGTGGAGTAAAAATAAAGCCAGGAGGGGTATGCCATTGTGTGCTCTCAGCTTCACTGAGCCGTGGTATTTGCAGAGCCCTGAGGACCGTATGGCAAAGAGTGTCCTATAGAGGGTACAGCATGTTCAAAGGGCTTGAGATTGGGGTAGTGGAAGGTGGAGGGGAGGGTTAGTAAGAGGAGGACTAGGGCTTCCTGCGCCACGGGAGAGATTCTGGCTTTTACTTGAGAAAAGGAGTCATTGGAGGCATTTGAGCCGCGGAATTACATGGGACAAGGCCAACTGAACCTCCTAATGAATTGGATATAGAAGTGGAGTTGGGTATAAGAACCAAGGATGACTCCAGGGGTTTTGGCCTAAGTGACTGGAAAGACTGTGGGAGAAACAGGTTTGGGGGCTTGGCAATTCCTGTTACATATCCAAGGGGCATTATTGGAAGAGCACTTGGAGCCTGGAGTTGAGGGAAGAATGCAGGCCAGAGACAGGAATTGGAAGTTGTCAGCACAGAGACTAAATGAGGCAGCTAAGGGAACAGAGTGGCTAGAAAAGAGGTAGTGGGAGCTGCAGCCCTCGGAGTTGGAGGAGAAACTGAGCCAGGAGCTGCCAGTTAGGCCCTGGCCGGAAGCAAGTGGAGAAACTTTTTCTAGGAGGGAGTGACGAATGTGTCAGGCATTGCTGTTGAGAGGAGGACCAAGAACTGAACTGTAAATCAAGCCAGGCTCCATTTCAGAGGAGGGAGGAGAAAAGAGAGGAGGGGTTGCAGCTGGAATAGAGGCAACCCTAGGGGGCTTTTTGTAAGGGAGCCCAAGAAATGCAAGGGGGGACATGAGGTGGGGAACGAAAGAATAGTCCAAGAGAATGAGAAAACTTGATGCAGGAAACGAGGATAGATTTGCTTGGGCCAAGGGTGGGATCGAGTGTGCGGGACAGGGTTGGCCCTGGGTGGTGCAGAGCAGCTAAGGGAGAGCCCAGAGCACTCTGTGGTTCAGCAGTTTCTCTTCTGAGGGCTTCAGTTTTCTTTGTGGCCTAGACAGCGCTGAGTGAGAAGGAGGCAGGACCTGCGAGGGGTATGAAAGGACAAGAGGTGGGCAGCCTGGGGTGCACAAGAGTGTAGACTGGAACCAGGACTGGCAGGTGATGACTGGAGCCCACCTGAAGTTTGCAGTTTTGAAGATAATGTGTGTTCTGTCCACCATTCGTCTCCCTGCTCAGGTATGGACAGGGAGCAGGTGGTATTTGAGTTAGCCAGACAGCAACCTTGGCAAGGGAGCACGAGAGGAGCAGGCAGTGGCAGGGACAGACTAGCCAGGTGGGCCAGGCTCTTCTGGTCGGAGGCCTGAGCAATTTCGTTTCTGTTCTGGTGTGAGACTTAGGGTGAATCACTTTACATCCAAGCCTCTGGTTTTTCATATGAGAATTTGGATTTTTTAAGGTTTCTTTCCGCTCTAAATTTGATCATTCCCACAATGTTTATTTCTCTCCTGCTCTGGCAAATAGGGCAGGATGAAGGTTGGTGACTCTTAGTCAGTCACCATGTCCTGCCTGTGGCAGTGGGAGGACCAGATGGAACTCCTCATGTCACTAATCCGTAGGCTGCTCACTGGCGAGACTCTGGGTCCAACTTTTCTCCTCGGTTTGCCAATCTTTCTCAAGAACGAACACAATTAAAAAATGGGTGCTTGGTGTTTCCAGTCAATTGAATTATGGCCACTTGGTAATTTAATGGGTCTTGGTTTTCTTGGAATGGCTCATCTTGGGTATTTCTTAAGTGCCAGTCAATGTGCCTGTGGTCTCAGGCCAGCTGTGTGTGAGAACTTTATTCTTGGATGTGGAATTCTCAAGACTGTTCTTGGGGAAATGTTGGCAGAGTACTAAAAAAAGTGCTTCCCAGACGGCCTGGGTGTCACCATGGTGTTTTCTGCTTTCTGTCTCCAGCTGAGCTAACTGCTACGCATTTTGGAGGAGGCAGCAGGCTCCTTCATACAAAGAACTTTGAACAGGAAGGCGAGGAGGGGGAACAACCAAAGTCACGGAAGGAACTGATCGAAGAGCTCATTGCGAAGTCAAAACAGGAGAAGGTGGGTTAGTTAGTATTTTTCGTGTGGGATAGCTCCACCATAAGACACGCTCACCGAAATATTGCCTGAGCTTTTTGAGCCTATGTGTATGTCTGTATTTATTTATTTAATTTTTTGAGACCTGGTCTTGCTCTGTTGCACTGGGTAGAGTGCAGTGGTGTCATCATAGCTCACAGCAACCTCCAACTCCTGGGTTCAAGAAATCTTCTTTCCTCAGCCTCCCAAGTAGCTGGGACTACAGGCACATACCACTGTGCCTGGCTAGTTTTTCTGTTTTTAACAGAGGCAGGGTCTCACTCTTGTTCAAGCTGGTCTTGAACTCCTGAGCTCAAGTGATCCTTCTGCCTTGGCCTTCCAGAGTGCTAGGACACAGGTGTGAGCCACTGCACCTGGCCCCCGTATTTAATATTTTATATGAGTTTAATAAAAACATTCATTTTGAATAGGAATATTTTAAATCTCATCAAGAATATACTTCTAATGAGTTTTTTATTATTCTGTTTGGTTTTAGTATTTGACGTGTATTAGGGTTTACAAAACATCACTGTTTCTTGCTGACTTGTAATGAACTGCTCAGAGCATCTAACAGTTTATAGCAGGAAGTTATTTCTGTCTGATGAAATTTTGCAGCTTTGCCTTTACAGTACTAATTTCTCCTGGTCTCTTTTTTCTGTTGAAACGTGATGTTGGGCAAGTGATCATTGTGTGTGTCCTTGGCATTGACACCAGTCATAACGGTGTGTGGTATGTCTGTCGTGTTTTCCCCAGAGGGAGAGACAAGCTCAGCGAGAAGATGCCCTTGAGCTCACAGAGAAGTTGGACCAAGACTGGAAAGAAATCCAGATTCTCCTCTCACACAAAACTCCCAAGTCAGAGAACAGAGATAAAAAGGAGAAACCCAAGGTGGGAGGCGAGCAATTGAAATAGACTTGACTTTGCTGTGGAGAAAAGGCTAAGGCCAGAACATCTCTTCTGGCCTACCTCCTGTTAGGACAAGGTTTCTCTTGGACATTTCTGTGGAATTGCTTGATGATGTATTATGTCAGGGTAGAAGTAGCCTCAAAGTTACTTCAGTTTCTACCCCGGGTGATTTAAGTTAAAGCGGTATTTCTCAGTATAGGTAGTACTTTGGGGTGGAGACCATGGGTGTTTGAACTTCCTTGTAGCATATTTGTACATTGATGTATATTAATATACATTTACTTATTTTTTTCTCTAAACTCTAGTTTTTTCGTACTGCATTCTTTTTAATCTAAATTGTTGGGAAATGCTACATTTGCTTAAGTAGCTGGATTCTAGGAAAGAATCTAGGACCAGATTACACTGTCCTGTGGCCATCTGGACATCTTTGTGAGTCACCCTGACTATTGCTGTTGTGGTACCTAACTTCCCGTGTTTAGGGTTTAATGCCTATGTGAACAATGTTTATTTTTGTTAAAGCAGATACAGTCTGAGGACAATTTCCTAGGAGTAAAAGAAGTTCTGTGTGACCAAAGTGTCCACTGATTTCTCAGTCGTCTCTCTCTAGAAGAAAAGACGCAGGTGTGGTTTAGCTTTTTCTATAACAGTGTCCAACCATTATAAAAGTGGAAAATTTCCCCTTTCCACTTTAGCCTGATGCATATGACATGATGGTTCGCGAGCTTGGCTTTGAAATGAAGGCACAGCCCTCTAACAGGATGAAAACAGAGGAGGAATTGGCGCATGAGGAGCAGGAGCGGCTCAGGAAACTGGAGGTATGGGTGGCCGGCACCTGCCCAGGAGGCTCGGCAGCCACAGCTGGAAAACAGCCGGGGAGACAGCTGGGAAGCTGTTTTAACACAACCGTATCCCAGGCCTCTTCCCATCTCCTGTGTTTTCAAATAGTAGAAAGAATTGAGTTGGCTGCTTGCTTAGGGTGCCCTCGTGCCTATTCTCAGAGGAGCGGGGAGTGAATTATGGTCATGGTTGGCCAGCAGAATTTCAGTAACAGGTTTTCCATCCTTGTGGATGAGAGTATTTCTGCCACAGAGTGTTTTTCAGTTGATTTTGTTAAATAAGGACGTCATCCATGTAATGTTACCAAGTGTTTGCGTGTCTGAAGACCACAAGCAGAAAGCAAGCCAGACGCACCAGCGTCAGCGCTGAGAGGCTTGGGGGCTGGGCTGTCACGCGTCTGGGGAACACACAGTATGACATCCCTTTCCTTCCTGCGTAGGCTGAAAGACTTCGAAGAATGCTTGGAAAGGATGAGGATGAAAATTTTAAGAAACCAAAACATATGTCAGCAGATGATTTAAATGATGGCTTTGTACTGGATAAAGATGATAGACGTTTGCTTTCTTACAAAGTAAGATGTTTGCCTTCATTTTCTTTCCTTTTTTTAAACTTAAAAACACATTTTCTGGTGTTCATTTAAAGGACCTAACTGATTTCTCTGCAGTTCTTCATCTAGATGTTGATGGGATCTCGGGTATTAGACTTCATAGAGCAGACTGTGGCAGGGGTGCTTCCCCCTCAGGAGAAGGGACACAGCTCACACAGCCACTCAGCCAGACGCCTTGCTGTTTACTCAGTTGTCGGCACCCCCTGCTTTCGTTTATGTCTGCATGACCTCAGCATGATATGGAGGGAGTTAACTGAAGATTAAAATTCTAAATATTTTTTACTGACATAATTGAGTTTCTAAGGACTATTCTAAGGACTGTTTTGTTTTGTTTTGGGAGTGCAGTGGCACAATCATAGCTCACTGCAACCTCCGACTCTGGGGCTCAAGCGATCCTCCCACCTCAGCCTCCTGAGTAGCTGGGACTACAGGTGCATGCCACCACCACGCCTGGCTAATTTTTAAAAATGTTTTTTCTTAGAGATGGACTCTTGCTTCGTTGTCCAGGCTGGTCTCAAGCTCCTGGATTATAGGCATGCGCCACCGTGCCCAGTTCTGGTATAGTTTTTAATTCGTGAACCTTATAAGGTCTGTACCTTCTTTTAGAGTGTATTAGTCAGGGTTCAGGAAGAAAAACAGGCAGGCCAGGGAGTTCAAACAGAAAGGTTCCATACCAGGAAACTGGGTATGGCAAAAACACTAGGTTATCTGCCCCCAGTGCATCCCCCAAACCACTGGTGGGATGCTGTGGACGCTCTACTGCTGAAACGCACGCGCCTTCCAAATCTTAGTCCTGTGCTGCTCACTTGCAAAACCTAAACCTTGCCCAGTGTCCTGGCACCGGGCTCTCTGGGAGCTTCTAGCCTCTGTGGCTCTGGGAATGGCCTAGAAGGGGTGGGTGAGGAGGCCCCATGGACAAAGGGAGTACACAGCCCGTGGGAAGCACTGACGCTTTGTGCGCACAGGACCCTGGTGCAGTTGTAGGACATCTTGACCACTGTCTCTGCCCTGTATCTTTGCTCTCTTCCCAGGACGGAAAGATGAATGTTGAGGAAGACGTCCAAGAAGAGCAAAGCCAGGAAGCCAGCGGGAATAAGAGTGAGGAGGATGAGAGTGAAGGTTCCAGTGAGGAGGATCCAGAGGAGAGCGATGGCCCAGAGGGCCACTCAGACCTGGCATCTGATGTAGAGAGTGAGGAAGAAAATGAGAAGCCAGAGAAAGAGTATCAGAGTCCTGGGAAAGGATTGATAACTCGTGACCAAAAGGCTCGAAACGCTGCCAGCACCGAGCTGCCCTATACGTTTGCAGGTAGACGAGCAGTCGGGCTTTCTTATGTTTCAGGATAACTTTCATGACCTGGCCATACTGTGTGCGTGTTTGTCTCCCTTCCTGGGGTTGCATTTGTGGAATGGGGACCAAGGGTGCGCTTGTGAGTGCACTCAGAGAGACTAGGGGGCACATTCCCGTGTGTGTGTCTTTACTGTGTGGGCAGGTGCTGTCATCCTTCTCCTCAGTGTCTGCTGATCCAAGTCTCAGTGCGTGACCATGGACAGTTCTGTGGATCAGCTCCCAGATGAGGCAGGTGTCTTCACACTCCTTTTTGTGTGCTGTGAGCCTTGCATAGCGGGCCAGCAGGGCCATGAAGATTGGCGATTACCTGTGGGAAGACTCCCTACATTTGGACCTGGGCATTCTGGTTTGGCCACATAACATCTTAGACAGAATATAGTGTGTTTGGTATATAGAGAAAAACTGTCCAACTCTAGTAAGTCACCTGAAGTGTCCTTGACTGAAGGTTGTTTCCAGAGAGGATAAAGTAGCGGTGAGGCAGGCCTCTAGGACGTGGCCTCTGATGGGTGAGAGTCTCACAAGTTGATGTTGCTTAGCTCATTTTAAAGCAGTCTGGGCACAAAAACCAGCACCGTGTCCACGTGGCTCACCAATGTAGCTATTTAAGTGAATTCCTAATGGAGGGAAGATGAGGTCATGTCTTCCTGGAGTTTTCTGGACATGGTCCTCCTGGATAGCCCAGTTCAGTGAAGTCACAGGCTTCTTGGCCAATTGGATGCTATTGTGATTGGGAGGTAAAATAAATAACTCTATAAAATGTGTGTTAACCTCTCTATTTTGTTAAAGTAAAAAAACTAATCTTACTTTGTGTTTAGTTTTTACCTGTGTGAGCTGAAATGTAAATAATTTTCATTTTAAATGTTACATGTAGAGTGTTTTCTGTTTTTGATAGCTCCCGAATCCTATGAGGAACTGAGATCTTTATTGTCAGGAAGATCAATGGAAGAACAGCTTTTGGTGGTGGAGAGAATTCAAAAATGCAACCATCCAAGTCTCGCAGTGGGAAACAAAGCAAAATTAGAAGTATGCTGGAATGAATATTGACTATATGTGCTGAGTATTAGGAGTGTTAGCATAACTCCCTAGTCTCTCTGAGTGTCGGACTTGCTTGAAGTTGTACAGTGACAAAGTGTGCCTCAGGGCCAGCCTGTCAGTTGGTTGTGTGATGACAGCTGGGGGGCACTCAGTGGGAGCAGGCAGAGCCATGCTTGGCATCCCACCCCTCCTCTCGGCCTTGCAGCAGGCCCGGGGCCTTCTTTTCGCAGGTGAGGAAACCAAGGCTTGCCATATCTGGCAGGCGGCAAAGCCAGACTTTAGGGTAAATAGGTAGCTATGAATGTGCTTTTTTCTCTTTCAGTAAATGTTGCATATTTACTGTAAACAGGGTGCAGTCCTGGCTGTGTTCCTGATTGTGATTTCATAGTCATGTCGTGTCTGTCATTCTGTAGAGGACACACCTCGTCCTTGGCTTTCTTTTCTTTTCTCTACACCATCTAGTGTTGAGGAGATTCTAGCAGGGCTTTGCTTATGTTTTAGAGTTCTGCTCATGCCTGTGACCCTGAGGGTCCCCCACCCCACCTGGTTGTTGCCAGAGTGTGGGTGACCTGAGAGTTAGATGCTTGTGGTTTTGTTCTTGGTGCCAAACCCTAAGCTCTGTTTCCCACTTCATGTTCCTGCAGAAACTGTTTGGCTTCCTTCTGGAGTACATTGGAGATTTGGCTACAGATGATCCTCCAGACCTCAGAGTAATTGATCAGTTGGTTGTGTACGTAAGAATGGTGTTTTATCTGGGGTGTGGGGCTGAGCTGAACAATTTTTGTCCTGTTTACAATCATAAAAATACATTCTAAGGTTATTAATAAGGTAGACAAAATGGTGACATCGACATGCCAGGTGGACAGATTACCTGCAGGCCTTGTAAAAACAGGCCTCACAGCATGAACCCACTGTGGGAATTTGATGACGACTTCTTGCTCTCACATTTACTGCTCTGGTCACTTTTAACCACAAACAAGTTGACTTCAAAACAATCGAACCTCTTCACACTTACTTATGCTACAGTATGGCTAATTTTTTGTTTCATTCACCAATGAAGTTTGAAGCCCTGGATGGGTTGAGAGGTATTTGGAATGTGTGGTAGATGCGCCCCCTTGTCAGTCTGGGGACCTGCCCCCTCAAGTCCACACCTCAGTGGAACCCAGTGGGGCTGACCATGCACGCGTCTGAGCACTCCTGCTAGGGAAGCATGTCCGTCGTGTCCTGTATAGGGATGACGTGGGTGGGCTCTGGTCCTCACTGTACAGAAGTATGTGACTTGCATGGTGACTCCTGGCTTGGGTGCTGGTGGCTGGAAGAACACTGGAGGGGATGGGGGTCTCAGTTGGGAGGCAAGTGCTGGTATCGGCATTAGGGTGGTCACCTAGAGGTGCCCTCTGGGGCTGGGTGCTGCTGCCACAAAAGTACTTGTCATGGGGAATAAATGAGTTAATATGGAAAGCCCCTTTGAACTGTCAGCCAAGCTGGCACACACAGTGTTCTCCCAACGGTATTATTATTACGAATAGAGCTATTTCCACCATCACCTCCCATACTACTAAAAGTTATGGCCAGATTTTTAGGAAATGGCAAAAACGAGTGCAGACTTTTAGAAAAATTATCTGAGCCTCCAGGAAGGCCAGCCAGATGTCAGGAAGAGGAAAAGTGGATTCATCCAGGGGCTTCCAGTTCTAACTTACTCAGACAGCAGGTGACTTCACAGGGGAAATGGTTTGGGAGGTTTTTTTCCTTGTTTTTGTTATCTGGAATCATTCTCTCCTGACTTAACATTTCTGCTTAACAGACAGTTATATAGTCTTTGTCAGATGTTTCCTGAATCTGCCAGTGACTCTGTGAAATTTGTCCTCCGAGATGCCATGCACGAGATGGAAGAAATGATTGAGACCAAAGGCCGGGCGGCATTGCCGGGGTTGGACGTGGTAAGCAGAGGCGTTCAGTCCAGCCATTCTCACAGCCACCACAGGTCAGCTTCTGCTCGGCGTTGCTTGGAGGGCTGATGATGGGGGCTGTGCACGTGGCTATGAGAAGCTGATGATGCCCGGAGTGTCCACAGTGATCTGGAGAGAGAACTACAGCAACATGGTCCTGCCATTATCAGCTCAATGAAATGTGTATAGTAACGAGGTTCTGGTTTGATTCCATGTAAATGGTGTTTGTTTGTTCTTGATGACAGAGTCGTTGGAAGGCAGCAGAAGCACTGTATTGTCCCTCAGGCCCCAAGCCTATGGGCTGGTTTTGCTTGGTCTTGGTTTTTCTGTTTATTCAAAGGTTGAGAGACATTTGGACTGCTCTGCAATTTTCAAGTTTTTTTTTAATGCACTGTATTATTTCCCAACCCAAGAAAATTCTACTTTATTTTGTACATTCTCATTTTCCTATTCTCATTTTTAAGTCATTTCATCGCTTAGTTTCATCCTGAAATTAAGGAGCTAAACCAAACATGAGCTAGGGGAAAAAAAAAAACCCTGGTAGCCATGGTAACGGTGGCAAGAACGAGAACTGTCAGACCCCAGGCCCGCCTGCCTACCCTGGGCTGCCAGCCCCTTTGACGGTTTTATAACGGCCTCGTGATATGTCGACAACTTAAGTAACTTAACAAATACTTGCTCAGAAATGCTGTTCATTCCATTTTCTAGTGATTGTGCTCAGATGGATTAGCAATAATTAGTAGAGGTTTAAAAATACAGAATTTGTTAGTGGTTTTAACAGACTGCTCAAATACGATATGAGCTGGTGTCCATAGACCGTTGCTGGCTCCTGTGATTAGTTCTTTGTGAGCTTCAGCACAGCATCCTTGCTGCACATTTGCCTGTCCAACCATTGATTGCTGGGTGATTGTGAGTCTGAGGTGAGAGCCTTGGGCTGAGGACACCGAATCTCTGCCTCTCTGGAGCCCACTTGCCACTGAGGAGTGTTAGTCGTGCATGTCATCGGGCATCGGGCTTAAACCCACGTCCTCTCGATCTCTAGTCCTGGGCGGGTTCTTCAGCCTCTCTGAGCCATGTTCCTCGGCTGTATGAGGGTGATGATTCTAATCTGATACCTACGAGGTGAGCCTGACATGAGGATGCGTGAGTGAACACGTCACATGGTCATGTCACTGTCTCAACACTGCTGTCAGTAAACGACAGTTGTCACCACCAGGACTCTTCCGTAGGTCACACTGTGGTGTTGTCACTGCCGTGGCAAGGGCAGGGTATGCCATGGAGTTGGCAAGGGCTCCCTCTCTTCCCTGCCTCCCTGAGCCCCATTTTCCTTAGAGCCCCACATTGGCCTGGGGCCTGGGGGCCCTTTAGAAGGCCCTCCCAGTAGTTCTGTGGTGATCCTAAGAGTCCCTGCCAGGACCAGAAAGGAGAACGTGGGGTCTACGGGGTGGTGCCTAATGTCTCTTAAGTTCACGTGGATATCACAGTGGCAGGTTCCTGGTGCTTTGGAGGATGTGTCAGTGCCTGTGGCGAGAGCCTGCAGCGAGGTGGTGGGAAGCCTTGCTGTGCTAAGCCCGCAGCCCCTCTGGTACAGCCTGTGGGCTGCTCTGCCTTACCCGCAGCGGGTCTCCTCAAAGCATAGCTTGCTACTGTCATATCTAAAACAAAACAGCCACGTGTGTGTGTTCAGATGTGATCCTGGGAACACATGGTCGGCTCAGCTTTGTGTCCTGGGGATGATACCATCTCCTGCCTCTTCAGGGACATGGCCTTCCTGGACCTCGGCTTTCTTGTTTTTAAACTAATAATGGTAACTGCTAATGTTGAGGTTTTGCCTGGACTAGCCCTGGTCTGAGAGTTTCCATGACCCGACCTGTTGACTCCTCTCAGCACCCCAAGGTAGGCCACAGAGGAGGCAGGCTGGACAGTGCCGGGTGTCTGTCTGCCTGAGCCTTGTCCTGAGCCCCCCTCAGGGTGATGTTGCAGTCCCTGGTTTGGAGGTGTTCCCAGTCTCTTTGTACCCGCATTGAAAAGTGATATGAAATTGGACCCTGGCAGCTTAAGAAGTGCTGGCTTCGGAAGTTGGATGATCAGAACCGAGGCCTGTTGAGCGACCAGAATGGAAACCTGGAGCTCTGGTCCACATGTCCTGTGAGGGGGAGACGTACTCAGCCAAGCAGTAAGACCTCCTGCCCTGGCCCCATCAGCTCAGCTCCGCACCCCCAGCCCCCAGCTGCACCCCTCCCCTCCCACGGGTCTCTGTGCTAAGCGTCCTTCCAACTGACCTTTTCTGACCCCGTTTAAAGTTGCAGCCCCCCTCAGCCCCAACACCCTCATCTCTGCCCTCCTTTTTCCAAGTCGCTCGTCACCGTCGTCTTGTTGATTTATTGTTCATCTCACCTCTGCGGAGTCCAGCGTACCTGTGCACACTCAGTGTGTGCCGTGGAGGGACCTGCGTCCGGTCTCTCCTCCTCCTCTTAACGCTGTTGGGCCATGTCCCCACAGCCTTGCCAGTTCGGTCTGCCTTTTCTTCACCAATATGAAACATAAGTGAGGTACCTTGACATAGTTTTATTTTACATTTCTCTTACTATGAATCAAGCTAAGAATGTTTTTATGTGTTTAAGACAAGTTAATTTCTGTGTGCAGGCTTTTTGTGTTTTTTGCAAGTTCTTCCATTAGATTGTTGGTCTTTCTTAGTGATTTTTGTGGGAGTTCTGTATCATAGAAACTAACCGTTTGTTTAATGAGTTGCAAACTTGTCCCCAAAGTCTGTTGACTTTGCTTATAGTGGTTTTTGCCATTGTATGTTTTTGTAATAAAAACAAGCCAATGAAACATCATTACTTGTGAGGTGAGGAGGACTCCTGTTTGCCAGTACAAACAAACAAAGTCTTTTGTCCTGCTGAATGTGAGGCCATTCCCGAGGCTTCCCTCCATCCGCGATAATAAGGGTTCCTCTCCAGCGCAGTACCTGAACACTCCCTGGCTCTGGCTTTGGAAACCAGTTTTTGTAAGGAAAAGGGCTTCATTTGACAGGCTGCTGCTCAGGCGACCCTAGTATGACAGCTGACAGACAGAACTAGAAGCTATTAAAAACAACTTGTCTCTTATTATTTGTCTTTTGTGAAAAGTTCAACTCTATTTGCTCAGGCAGTCTGTAAGATATTTCTGGGTAAGTATTTTTTTAAAGGTCTAGGTGAAAAAGGAACAGTGATAAGTAGCATGTTTTGCTGACTACAGCAGCAGACTGGGCACATGTGATATCTTTTCCCATCCTTACCATGACTCTGTAGGCACGAGCTTGGCATACCCATTGCACAGAGGAGGAAATTGAGGGCTCAGGCAGTGTGCCCAGGGTCACTTGACTGGTGGGTTGCTGTGCCAGGATTTCACCACTGAGCAGCCTCTCGGCTACTCTGCTGTGCCGCACAGTTAACTGATGTTTTTCTGTACTTGAGAAAGTTGCTATCTCTATATCCATCCTAGCCTTAATTTTAGCTTCTAATGGAGAAAAAATTATGCTTTGTTATATGGGAAGATAAAGTTTCTAACCCAAGATATGAGAGGCTGCCTCCTGCCAAGACAAAGATGGATTCTTCTGGAAATAGTTGTTGTGGCCACTCCGAGAGTGGCACCACATCGTCTTCATAATGTCAGGATGTGGTGCAGAGGCTAGGTGTGTGCCCAGGGCCAAAGCAAACTGAAACGTTTGCCATTCTTCCTGGTGTGCTTTGTGTAGTGGAATTAGAAAGGCAGAGATTTTTCTTCCCTTTAAACCTACAATCTTAGAGCAGAACTGGTGACATTGGATGCTGAGACCTCCGAGCTGCCTCCTGAACTGAGGCAGGAAGGCACTGAGCACCCAGTTGGCAGATGCCCTCCCTGCCCTTGTGAGCGTGCAGCGCCAAGACTTGAGGCTGGGACCTCGCAAATCTCATGAGAGAGGGCCGCCCCATCCAGTTTCTAGTTATGAACAAAAAACGTCGCACCTTCCAGAAGAGTCTCACTGTGTGTGGGGTGTAAGGCAGAGTGTGAGCTGGTGTGTGTCGGGGTGGTGAGGGAGCCTTGCCCTGCAGGAAGGTGGAAACTGAGGTCACCATGAAGACCCGGTGTCCATAGCTGTTCTGCTCTGTATCATCGGGAGCTTTAGTACTGATTTTGCTTCTGAGCCCTTTTGAAAGGCATTATTTTAAACTTCATTTTACTTTCTTTAATCTGCATGATATCACTTTCTTTCCAGCTTATTTATTTGAAGATTGTGGGGCTGCTGTTTCCGACCTCTGACTTCTGGCACCCAGTCGTGACTCCCGCCCTGGTGTGCATGAGCCAGCTGCTCACTAAGGTGCGTCCTCTCCTCCACATGGCAGTGGGCCAGCCCCGCTTCGCCAAAAGGCCATCAGACCCACATCTCGGGGCCTTGCTGAATAAGAGCGTGGCAGTTTAAGGGTCATGGAGATTGACCCCTGAGGTCAGGCATCAGAAAGCCTATCTGCAGGGTCCTGTTTTGGAGGGAGGAGTTTCTGGATCAGAACTGGCCCCAGCCTTGCACCAGAGCGCCCAGCTCCAGCAGCTCCAGCAGCCCCAACGGCCCCAGGCAGAGCTTGGGGGGACTGTTTAGCAACTCGAGTTGCAGAGGGTGTGTGACCCAGAAAACAGCCTTTCAAGTTAGTGGTGAAAGTATCAAGTGTGATAAGGGCTTTTGTTCCCCTTTTGGCTTAAGAAAGTTCACGTTTTTTTTTCATTCATAGGCACATGATTGGTGCGTGCTTACTGCAGTGATCGTCCCCCTACGTATGGTAGAACTTTATAGTCGATACAGCAGTAAGGAACTTTATAATCAATACAGCAATAGAGAACTTTATAATCAATGCAGCAGTGAGGAACTTTATAATCAATACAGTAGTAAAACTCTTTGTCTCATCTTCACCTGATGCCCTCAGCACCTCTGTGAGGTGCAGGGGTTCCCTCTGCACAGATGAAGCTCCCTGTGTGCACAGTTCATCTGGGGATATTCCAGAACATTATTCCAGAATAGTGACTGTCCACTGTGTTCCTTTGCAGTGTCCTGTCCTGTCCCTCCAAGACGTGGTGAAGGGCCTGTTTGTGTGCTGCTTGTTTCTGGAGTACGTGTCTTTGTCTCAGAGGTTCATACCTGAGCTTGTGAATTATATTCTTGGGATTCTTTATATAGCAACACCAAACAAACAAAGCCAAGGTGAGTTGATCTGTGGAGCTGTTTTCAAATATTTTGTACTTCAGAATTTTTTTAAGTGCTTCATAGTCGTCATAGGAAGTTTAGAATATGGAAAAGTAGAGAAAAGCCAAGAAACCCCTTGTTCCTACCATTCCGAGGAGCATCCTCTTTCTCCTTGTGTGAACACGTGTGCACACCACATGTTGGTACACCAGCAGTGTGGCTTATCTGTCCAGCCAATGTCTGGTAGCCACATGTGGCAGGTCTAAACTGAGATGTGCCCCGAATGTGAAATACTCCCAGATAGCCAAGACTCAGTGCCACATGTATATATAATATGTTAGTAATTTTTTATATTATGTGTTGAAATAATTTGGTATTTTGGGTTAAATGAAATGTTTTATTAAAATTAATCTTACCTTTTTACTTTTTCTTATGTGACAATAAGAAAATTTTAAATCACTTATGTGGCTCACACGGACAGCTCTGCTCTGTACAGTTTCTGTAATGCTCAGAATTTAGGAAGGAGAGAGTCAAAAGCAGCATTCTAATGAGTTTCCCCATTTGTCAGTCTTCTACTTGGTATCCTCACCTTGGCACGCCTTCCTTCCAAGGGCTTCCCATCATGCCCACTGCCCCTTCTGGACGCGTCCCCAGCACTCGCCACTTCCCCCCGGGAGTGCTGGGGTAAGGCTGAGGACCCTGAACCCCTAGTTCCGGTGCATTGTGCAGTGCTGAGCACCTGTGATCCGGGGCGCTCACTTTGAGGAACGACACTGGCGTGTTGCTTCCCACCTTCAGTCGTGTCCTTTGGAGAGGTGTCTAGGCGGTCCCTCCAGTACTCCAAGTCTGCTGCCTGTCCTTTGGCTTCCCCTTTGTGGTATGACTTCCCCTACGTGGCTGTCCCTAGCTCTGACTTGCACTGATACCCAGGACACCACTTGCTCCTCTGTTGGGCTCAGTGTTGGGCACTAGAGGAGCCCAGTCCTCCAGCCTATTCCTCACCTAGGGGGACCCATGCTCAGGTCACTGACATTCGGCATGCCTTGCCACAGAGGAAAGAGGTGGTCATCTGGGCCTGGTGGGAGGGGTGGGACAGGCCGACCCGCCTCCTTCCCCTCCTGCTTTGCTCTGCAGTCTCCCCCGCAGGCCGTTCCCTCTGCCGTGAGTGCCCTCGTGGGAGATGCTGGGTTAACTCCTGTACATCCCCCTGGTCTCTGCTGATGTCCACCCCTCGGAGAGGCTGTCTCTGACCCTTACAGTGAACTCTAGCCTCCTGCCCACCCAGCACTCCCACCTCCCCCTTGTCTGCTGCCTGCCTTCTGTCTGTCCGTTCGCTTTCTCACATTCTGTCTAGCTCATTTAATTCCATGGGTGCAGATTCCTGCCTTGTCAGCCACAAGGGCAGGAACTTTGGTCGGTTCTTGGTCGTGGCCTAAGCACCAGGGGGCCATATGTGATAATGCAGTTGGCCCACAGGAAGTCGTGTGGCAAGCGGGCCTCCCAGGCGAGGTCAGGCCTGCCTCCGCCAAAGCTTCCACCACCTCAGTATGTGGCGTCTCTGTCCAAATTGAAACTCTCAGTGTCTGGCACGACCCAGGGAACATGGTAAAAAATCAGTACATGTCTGTTAAAATGTGAACTTGCTACAGGCTTGGCACCGCAGAGCCTGCCCTATGAGCCCATTAACGCTCAGGCCATCTCTGTCCTATCGCACTTGGAATTCAGGTTACGCTCTGGTGCACCCTTTCAGAGCACGTGGGAAGAACTCTGAATTGCTCCTGGTCTCCTATAGAGAGGACATGGCCACGTGGCAGAGGAGCAGCCTCTCCTTGAGCTGGGCGAGTGGACTGAGAACCCAGACAGCCACCGAGGCCAATCACATCAGGTATGGGCAGGGAGCAGGCTCCTGGGGCACTTGGTGGCCCAGCAGCCCAAAAGGCAAAAGAAACCACTGACGCTTTTTGATTCGCCAGAAATTTTATTTTTAGCTAATTTGCCAACCTGGCTGTTTGGATTTATGTTGGGTTAAGAGGTTTTCTGAGGCTTGCTGGTATTATGGCGACTCTTCCCTGTGGAAGCAAACCTTTCCTAAACTACTTTCAAAATGTATTTGTTCGATTTCCCAAATACTAATTTGGAAACTAAAATGGAGCCGCCACTTCAAGTTGTTACTGTTTCCCACAGCCTTCCCTCCTGTTCAGGGAAGTGTGGTGACATTTCTTTCTAATGCCCAACGCTGTGCCCCATAGGTATAGATGCTGAACCCTGATCTGAGATGGCCCGCGCTTTTCAGCTTGGCGGGTAGGGGGTCATTTTTGCCAAGGTCATTTGTTTTGTTGGTGACTGAAGTAGCCTGAGCTAGGCCCCTTCTTGCCTCCTGCCCTCCCAGACTTTCCTGTGTGGCCGTGGCTCTGTCCCTGCTGAAGCGCTGCGTGCTCATGTATGGCACCCTGCCGTCCTTCCACGCCATCACAAGTCCTCTCCAAGCCCTCCTGACGGAGCACCTGATGGACTGCAGCCATCCCCACGAGCTCCAGGTGAGGCTTCCTAGCCACCAGGGTGCTCTGCCCAGCTCAGACATGTCCCTGAGCTGGGCCAGGCTAGTTGACCTTTTTGTCATTGAGGTTCCAACTCCAAAAGTCAGGGACACCATCTCTACAAAATCATAGGCACGAAATAAAATTGTAACAGTGAGCAGCAGAGTCTGGATGGATCCTGGCGTTACCTGGGAACCATCACATAGTCGGGTGCCACCTCCAGGAGGCTGCATGGAAAGTCCATCAACGCTCAGCTGTCGAGGGTCCCTTCAGCCCCAACCACGGTCTGGACAGTTGGCTCCAGGCCACGCAGAGCACTTGAGCTCTGCAGTCACCTGCCGAGTTTCCTGAGGATGGTCCCATGGTCCTGCACAAGGTGACAGGAAGCCCTGAGAGACCTTCTCAGCTGGACTTAGGCACTCCTGTGTGTACACAAAAATGAGTTCTGTATTCCAGGGATGTCCATTCCAAGTCTGCCTGCTTCCCACCCGCCCTTCACATCAGCTCACACCAGCCCCCAGATGCCCTTAGAGCAGGAGGTGCGAGTGCCGTGCACACATCTCACATCTCCAATGACATCCCTGAATCGTCTGGAATGTCCAGATTGCTGTGCATGAGGCCAGTGTTATCTGGCCTCAAGGCCCTGGCGACTTTCCTTGTGCTGTCCCTCAATCAGGGTCTTCACAGTTGCTCTTCCGCCTGGAGCTGTCCTGGGCTGTGTGGCTTGTCCCCTGCTCTCGGGAAGCCAGGCCTTCCCTGGCCTCAGTGCTTGGTGATACCTGGGCTGCTTTTCCAAGTGCTAACCACTCTTGGGCACATTGTGCTGTCGTTGTCTCTGCGCCACAAGGACGTGAGCTCCATGAGGACGGCAACTGAGCTGCTCCGTTCCTGGCGTGTCCCTGGAGCATAGAGCAGACCAGCCCCATTGCCCATGGAGTCACCTCACCTGGTCTGAGAATGAGGACGAGACAGTAGCATCTGTATCCACTTCCTGCAGACGTAGCTATGGCTTGTCTTTCATTTAAAGGACAGAGTGGGTCTCTGGTCCTACAAAATTTGGGCTGGCCAAAGGAACACAACAGGTTTATGGTCTTGGGGTAGACTGAGCTGGCCGTGCCCTTGCACTGAGTCCCCATGGAGATTAGGCATTTGGGCACTTGGAGGTTACATCCCAACAGGCTGAGGGCTGGCTGTGCCTGCGGGTATAGGCAGCCAGGTAGCCAGAGTTCTGGGACACACCTGTCCACAGGGAAAGGGTAGGACCAACATTAGTGAACTAGTTCCTAGACGATTCCTCAGAAGCCACCAGCCAACTGCCTCGAAGCTAAGGCTTTAAGTGAGCGCCTTACCCATCTGGTTTTGGGAGAGTGAAAATAAGGTCAAATCACCAAGACTGGTCGAGACCCCAACCTACTTGGTTGCATCATGCTGCTCTGCACACCTAGACTCTGGTGTGTACATGTCACCATCACAGGGGAAGGTGGTTCTCCCATGTGCTTCCACAAAAAGTGGGTCGCTTGTGCCCTGTCTTGCTAAGTTCCTCTGCTAAAGAGGGTTCTGTTTATGTTTTCTGGATGCAAGCAGCACAGACTATTGTGACTACTTGCATAAACCCTCTAGCCCCATGTCTCTTGTCCTGACATGGAGGGACAGGGTGGACGGATCATCACAGTGTCAGCGCGTTCCATGTTTTTAGGAGCTGTATCAGAGTGTATTGACAGAAATGGAAAACCAAAAGCAACTCTACCGGCCACTGACCTGTGAGAAAAGCAAGCCTGTCCCGCTGAAGTTGTTCACCCCCCGTCTGGTCAAAGTGTGGGTGTTGGCAGCGTCTCCCTGGGAGGCCCAGGCCTGGGTTCAGTGGGAGCTGGGGGGTGTCTGCCTGTTCCGTAGTTGAGTGAAGGGGCGGGGGGGGGGGTAGCCACACTTCCTGGCAGGATG
Source organism: Avahi laniger (assembly GCA_963575035.1). NCBI lineage: Eukaryota > Metazoa > Chordata > Mammalia > Primates > Indriidae > Avahi > Avahi laniger. Next base: position 59,699 of record CAUYSK010080877.1, read on the forward strand.
TCGTTGACTCCTGCCTCCCTACCTGGCTTTCTGGTTTTAGCCTCGAGTTTGGAAGGAAACAAGGCAGCAGTAAGGAGGAACAAGAAAGAAAGAAGCTCATCCACAAACACAAGCGGGAATTTAAGGGCGCCGTCCGGGAAATCCGCAAGGACAATCAGTTCCTGGCTAGAATGCAGCTCTCAGAGATCATGGAGCGGTGAGGGGAGCGTGTGTGGGACCGCAGCATTCGTGCGGCGTGCACAGCGTGGGCAGTGGCTGAGTCTGAGGCGGGCAGACTCGTTTCCCTTTGTTTTCCCTCCGTTTGTCCTGGATGTGGTAGCTGCAGGCTATTGTGGTTCTTATGTGAAAGGGGGCAAGACACCCTCCAAAAACTAACCTAAAATGGTATTTGTTTTTGTTTCTTTTAGGGATGCAGAAAGAAAGCGAAAAGTAAGGCAGCTTTTTAACAGCCTGGCCACTCAGGAAGGTGAATGGAAGGCTCTGAAGAGGAAGAAGTTCAAAAAATGAAATTGTTTTGTAAATTAGGCAAGAAACTGTTGTACATTAAAAGTAATATTAAAATATAAATAAATAGGCCAGGAGTCTGTGACACTTCGGGAGGCTGAGGCAGGAGGATCGCTTGAGGCCAGGAGTTTCAGACCAGCCTGGGCAACATAGCAAGACCCTGTCTGTACAAAATATAAAAACATTAAGCCGGGCGTGGTGGCACTTGTAGTTTCAGCTACTTGGGTGGCTGAGGCAGGAGGATCTCTTGAGCCCATCTCTTGGGCTCCAAACTAAGTTCAGTCCAAACTAAGTTCAGTATCACTGTGGTGACAGCCCGGGAGCTGGGGCCACCAGGTTGCCTAAGGAGGGGTGAACTGGCCCAGGCTCAAAATGGAGCAGGTCAGACTCCTGTGCTCATTGGTAGTGGGGTCGCATTGTGGACAGCCACTATACTCTAGCCTGGGCAACATGGGGAGACCCATCTTCAGAAAAAACGAAAATTTAAAAAAATTTTTTAAATAAGAGCAATAAAGGATGCTGTAATGTCAGTATGATTTTTCGCCCCTGTGCTTTAGTTCCTGTTAAAACGTCTCTTCCAGAAATAGGATGAATTCTGAGATGTGCTTTCGGAACTGGAAACAGTGAGCGCTGTGGTAAATAGGTTACCAGTAACCGGCTTGTGTCCAGAGGCGCCTCCAGTCATCACCACCAGGTTTGGGACTGGGGGTTCTGGCTAATGGAATTTTTGGTCAAGCACAGACACTTGCTTTCGTGTACAGGATTTAGTGTTATTTAATATTGTTACCCCAAAGATGAGAGTTCGTTCTGGCAAGTGACAAATTACTCTCCACGAGAACGCAAGTCTTGATCGGTAGGAGTTTCAATTGCAGCAAGTGAGGAGAGCGCCAGGAATATCTTCCAAAGCAGCATCTCCCCGAGGGAAAGGGGCCTGGGGTGTTACGGGGGTAGGAGAGAAAAAGATGCGACTTCACATGGAGGGGCATGGTGTTCTTTATGTGTGCAGGGTTGGGTCACACAGAAGTCGCATGCTATGGTAACGAAGCTGCAGTTCCTCCTGGGCTGGAGACTTGGTCTGGGAATGCACAGAGTTCGCCTGAGTGCACCTGCAGGCGACCAGGGTGTGCCAGGGACTAGTTTGCACCAGCTGAGTAGCAACGGGCCTCTAAACAAAGGCTGCAAACAGGTTGATGGCTCAAGTTGGTTGAATTCCTATGTTCTTTGGAGACACTCTTCTTATATACAGTATGTTGTGTAAATTGTATTTTCAGTTATAAATGAAACAAGTTTGCAGATAGTTTGGAAATCAAAAAAAAATCCAGAATCCTCCCCAACCTAATAGCCACACTTGGCATTGTCCTAATTCAGTCTATAGATGCTTCTGGGTGCTGGGGCCCCCATTCAGGGCACAGCATGGCAGGAGGTAGGATGAGATTGGGCCACGTCTGCACTAACCTGGCCTGTGGTCTGTTAAGTTTGGGGTCAGAATAAGTTAGAAGTTGTGAAGTCACGGATAAGGCCAGAAGCTTGTGTGTTAGGCAGTAGTGTTCTCACCCTGCACTAGCCAGAAGAGAGGGCAGCACCTGGGTTTGGGCTGTGAGCTGCAGGAAGTAAAGGAGCCCCTCAAACTTCACAGACTAGCCCTGGGGCCACCCCCTGAATGTTGATGCCTCCTCCCTGCAGGGATGTGAACCCTGTTGGGACCTGCCGTCTCCTGGGGAGATTTTGAAGTGGGAGGTCCTCCTGTACTCCCGGGGTGACAGTCCTTGCAGTGCTACATGCCAGGGCAAGTGCTGAGCCTGTCCTCAGAGCCAGCAGGGAAGGTGCCCAACATCAAGTTCGCAGGTGATCACGCTGTGACCAGCCGTGCTTACATGAAGAGGTCCATCCCATTGGTCTCACATCAGCCACAGGAGTGACCACAGATTAACCAGACTGGGCCCCTGGGGGAGGTGAGGAAGTGATAATGAACCAAGGGCCCACTTTTGGCTTCTGTAATGGGGTATAGGATCTTTCACCAAGGAAGAGGTTGGGGGGAGAATCGGGAGTTTGATCTTAAGACATGTTGGCAGGTGTTGAGATCATGGCTGGGGCAGAATGAGTGATCATGGATGTGAGAGGCAGAGTCAAGGCCATAGTTGGACCAGCAGGTCTGAATGAGTGGCTCTCCATTTGGAGAGTGGAAGACAGGGACAGAGCACTCCTGGGGCTGAAGCCCAGGCCACACTGGACCAGGAACAGGCAACATTTTTTTGTTTTTGTTTTTTTAATAGATACTGGGTCTGGCCACATTGCCCAGGCTGACCTCAAACTCCTTCCTACTTCAGCCTCCCCAGTAGCTGGGACTATAGCTGTGCACCGCTTAGAAACAGGCATCTTACCCAGCCTTCCCCAGGATGGTTCTGGGATGGTTGCCATTTTAATTGACCTAGCCCTTGCAGACAGTGGCCCAACTGTCCCAGAAAAGAGAGAACCAGACAGGAGAAAAGTGGGACCATGTCTGGTTCCAGGGTCAGCCCAGGTCTGGCCATTCAATCCAGAAGGATGGGATGGATAAGCCCCAGCTGTTGGCCAGGTGTCCTTGAAGGGGAAGCAAAAGGGACACATGTCTTTGGTGAAAGAGCTAACGGATACTGCCTTTTTGGCTGTGGATGGAATAACCATCTATAAGGCAGAAGTGTGACTTTACTATTATCTGTGTTTGCAAGTTCTGTATGGTTTAACAAGGGTGTATGAGTGCCACGTTATTCCCTTCCCTGTGTGTTTCTGCTTGGGGTTGGCTACAAAAGAGATTAGCACAAATGTTAGAAGGTGGAAGGGAAGAGGGAGGTGGCTGAAGCCAGGCGTCGGGACACAGTTCTGTGGGTCTGCTAGCCCACCCCGGCATGGGCAGCAGCCAGACCCAGAACTCCCCTGGGTCTGTGCCCCGGGGCAGCGAGGTTGGAGGCCGGGTCCCCGGCGAGGTGCCAACTTGATCCCGTGGCTTTCAATGGTCTCTGCCCAGCCAATTCCCGTTGCCCTTCCTCCTCAGCCCTGCCTGGGACTCCAGGCCCAGCAGCAGACGCAGAAAAGCAGTTGAGCAGAGACCACACGGCCAACCCCAGGGCCCACGGGCACCGCCCCGCTGAGTCTGTGAGTGACGGCGGGCGGGAGGCACCCGCGGCAGGAGCGGGGCAAGGGGCAGCCCGGGGCACAGAGGCTAGGGCGCGTGAGGCCGTGGCCTGTAGTTCACACCAGGCTCTGAGCCCCCAGGGCCGGCATCTGCGTGGGTCCCGGCTCCGGCCCGCAGCGTCGGCCTCTGCGCGGCGAGACTCGCGGCCGCCCTGACCCCGAAAGAGCCGCCGTCACCAGCCCACGGCTGCCCAGCCCAAGCGCAGGTCAGGCTGCGACCTCCCAACAGCCGGCGCCGTCGGCCGGAAGAGGACGCGTTGCCAATGTCAGTTCCGGGGCGGGCATAGCAGGCCCTGCCCCGCAGCGCGCTCGGGTGCGTCCGTCCGTCAGTCCGTCCATCCGTCCATTCCGAGCGCGCGGCTGCGACAGGTGCGGGGCAGGAGGAGCGATCCCGACGGGGGCGCGGTGTGGGGTGAGCGCTCCCGGTCCGGTGCGTGCCCTGCGACCAGCCAAGAAGGCTGAGCCAGGGGCGGGGTCCGGCTCCCCGTCGGGCAGGGTCGGCGGGCGCGCCCGCCCAGGTCCCGCCCCCCGCCTCAGTTTCCCTGCCCGGCTGGTTAGAAGGACGTGGGCCGCGATGCCCTCGCCCTGGCCTCTGGGTGGGCGGCCTCTGTAGCTGAGGTTTCTTTGCGCAACCCCGGAAGCCTGAGTGTCCTGCTGTCCGGGGCGGGGCGGGGCGGGGCGGGGGGAGTTGGGAGATGGGCGCCCCCCAGCAGGGCTGGACAGGCATCCCCTTTAGGGGGCTTGCCGGCTGTTGGCGGGTCCGGGGCATGGCGGGAGCTGGATGCTGGAGTATCCAGACGTGTGTGCTCACTGGACTTGCCACACCACTGGTCAGACTGGGTCGGAGCAGCGCACCATGGGATGGGGAGGCGGTGGAAGCTGCACCCCGCGCCCACCCATCCGCCAGCAGCCAGCGCCAGAACGCCGCGTGGTCACCGTGGTCTTCCTGGGCCTCCTGCTGGACCTCCTGGCCTTCACTCTGCTGCTGCCCCTGCTGCCCGGGCTGTTGGAGAGCCACGGCCGTGCCCACGTGAGCCTCCCACCCTCGGCCAGAGTGCCCTCCTCCCCAAGTCCGGCAGGGACCTGCCCAGCACCTGTTGCCTCCTTATCTCCCAGGACCCCCTCTATGGCTCGTGGCAGCGTGGGGTGGACTGGTTTGCCACAGCCATTGGAATGCCAGTGGAGAAGAGATACAACAGCGTCTTGTTCGGAGGTATCACCCCTGTCCCAAGCTGGAGGCTCTCTAGGGTCCTGTTTGTGGTGGACATTGTCCTTTCCTCCTCTCTCCCTGGTCTCCCATCAATCTGGTGACCTTGCCCACACATTCTGGCTCCAGGGCATGATCTGCCACTTCCTTGTGATCTTTCTTATCTCTCCTTTGGGTCCTCTGTGGCGCAAGGTCTGTGGCCTGTGAATGCAGGGCCCTGGTTGCTAGCCCTGGGCAGCCCCATGACAGTAACCTCTCTCTCTCAGGTCTCATTGGCTCGCTCTTCTCTGTCCTGCAGTTCCTCTCGGCACCAATCACTGGGGCCATCTCTGACTGCCTAGGGAGGCGCCTGATGATGCTTCTGTCCCTGGTACATCTCTGGAGCTGGGTGCCCAAAGGGTGGGAGCGCATAGTCTCCCTATACCCAGCATCCCCGTGGGGCTGGGCTGGGGAAAGGGTTGACTGTGGGCTGCTCCTGGCCACCGGTTGGCCCTTGTCACTTCCCAGAGGGGGTCCTTGAGCGAGCAGTGGCTCCTGTTGCTGTGCCAGGCTGTCTAGGAGCTGCTCCTGGCCACCTAGGGGGGCATCAGGAACACAAGTGGCCCTTGGATGCTTCAGAACAGTGCAGGGTTCAAGAGGGGTTGCCTCTGTTTGCCAAGCCCCCCTCTGGGCCCTTCCTAGCCTCAAGTGACTTGCTCCTTGGCCCCTGCCCCTGGGCAGACAGGTCTGGCCACCTCGTATGCCGTGTGGGCTACCTCTCGGAGCTTCGCGGCCTTCCTGGTCTCTAGGGTGATCGGGGGCATCAGCAAGGGGAACGTGAGCCTCTCCACAGCCATCATCGCTGACCTGGGCTCCCCTGCGGCCCGCAGCCAAGGCATGGTGAATACAGGCTGGGGTACGAGGGGTCTGGGTGGGGACTTCTGGGCCTGATCTGCCTGCCCAACTCAGACAGCCTTCTCCCCAGGCAGTCATCGGGGTGGCCTTCTCACTGGGCTTCACACTGGGCCCCATGCTCGGTGCCTCCGTGTCCGTGGAGGCAGCACCCTGGTTCGCCCTGCTCTTTGCAGTCTCGGACCTGCTGTTCATCTTCTGCTTCCTGCCGGAGACGCTGCCCCCAGAGAAGCGGGTAGGGCCAGGGCCTAGAACTGACAGGCCCAGGGGACAGGTGTTGGTCCATGGGTCTGTAGAATGTCCCCACGTGCCACTCCCAGATGCTAGGGGAGGCTGGGCTGCCCTTTCCTGGGGCTACATTGTGTCTTGGGGGCCCTGCAGGGTACAGAGGTCTTGCCTGCTAGTAGGCTGCCAGGCCAGAAGCCATCCCCGCCTCCTGGCAGGCCTCTCCAATTGGTCCCCGCAGGCACCCTCCGTCGCCCTGGGATTCCGAGATGCCACTGATCTGCTCAGCCCTGTGGCCCTACTGCGTTTCTCAGCTGTCGCCCGTGGCCAGGACCCACTCACTGGAGACAGTAAGGAGCTGGTGCCCTCCCCAGTGTGCAGGTTTCGCTCCCTTGGGCTGCTCGGGCCAGCCCTTCCCTGTGACAGTTGGCCTCACAGCGCCCTCCCACCTGCTCCCCAGGGCTCGGCAGCCTGCGCCGCCTGGGCCTGGTTTATTTCCTCTACCTTTTCCTGTTCTCGGGCCTGGAGTACTCGCTGAGCTTCCTCGCACACCAGCGCTTCCAGTTCAGCAGGTGGGTCCCCGTCTGGGGATGCCCTGCCGTCTCCCTGTCCTAACGCCCCAGTCCAGGAAGCCTCTGGGCCACTCTTGTCCTGGCCCTGCCCCTGGGCTGCCCCACCCTGCTGTCCGGGCATCCGTCAGCCCACAGCGCTGGGGCACTGACACCCCCGCTCCCAGCCTGCAGCAGGGGAAGATGTTTTTCTTCATTGGCCTCAGCATGGCCACCATCCAGGGCATCTACACCCGGCGGATCAGCCCTGGCAGGGAAGTTGCAGCTGTGAAGCGGGTAGGGAAGCTCCCCGACGTGGGTGGGAGGTGGTGCTCGTGCTTTGGGAAGCAGGGATGGTCCTGAGGCTTGTGTCCCGCCCTGCAGGCCATCCTGCTGCTGGTGCCTGCCTTCCTCCTCATCGCCTGGGGGCACACGCTACCCATGCTGGGCCTGGGGCTGCTGCTCTACTCCTTCGGTGAGTGGGGGGAACCCGACCGGGGGCTGGTCACACCCCTTCTCTGAGCTGACAGGTGTCTCCCCAATGTCTCCCCCAGCCGCCTCTGTCGTGGTGCCCTGCCTGTCCTCTGTGGTCGCTGGCTATGGTGAGAACCCTTCCCTTGACCAGGGATGCCCTGGTGGGAGGGACAGGCAGGCACCTGACGGCCTCTCCCCACAGGCTTGCCAGGGCAGAAGGGCACAGTCATGGGCACACTGCGGAGCCTGGGTGCTCTGGCCAGGGCTGTGGGGCCCGTGGTGGCAGCCTCAGGTAAGGGTGTGGGGCAGACTCATGGGCATACTCTGTCCTCCAGGGACCCAGGCGCCTTGCTCCACTCAAGCCCCCTCAGCTCCCCGTGCCCACCCTCACCTCCCCAGTTCCAGCCCCGCTAAGGCCAGTGCTCAGTCCTGCCATCTGCGGGCCAGACGGGCCGTGCGTGAGCGCTCCTCGTCTCTCCACAGTGTACTGGCTGGCCGGGGCCCAGGTCTGCTTCTCAGTGTGCTCCGGGCTCTTCCTGCTCCCCTTCCTCCTCCTGCGGAAGCTGGGGTGTCCAGCGCAGATGCTCAAGGCCGAATAGCTGAGCTGCTGCATGCGGGCTGTGGGGTGCAAGAAGCGGGAGCCTGGGCCAGGCCCCTGCCTTCCCTCACCCCACAGCTCCCCAGGTGGCCTCACCCCTGCCTTGTGACTCCAAGCACTGACTCCAAGACCTTCGAGGTTTCTGTCCGTTTGTTTTTTAATCAGTAGCACAGGCTGTCCAGGTTTCTGAACGACAAAATAAAGCAGCTATTTTATACCAAGTGCCTGTCTCCGGTGTAGGCTTTGCCTCGCCACAGCTGCAGCCTCTACTGTTCACCGGCCAGAAGAGTTTCCCCTCCGCACAGTGAGTGGGGGCCAGACACAGGGCCGTCCTAGGCTGGGGTCAGCCCTTGCAAGTGATGTTTGGGCGTGTGTCCTGCACCTTGGCAGGCTGGAGGGGAGGGACCCTCGGGCCATCTCCATCACAGACCCTGTCAGACATGAGTACCCTGCTGTGTGCTGAGCCACAGTGAGAATGAGATCTGGGGTCTGCTCAAATTGTGGGGAACAAGGAGTGTCAGCACAGCTTTCTGTGCTCTTTAGGCCCAGCCCGGCAGCTCCTGGACACCCTCGGGAGGGTAACAGGAGCACCAGGCTAGACCATCCTCCCCACCCCACGTTAACAAACCACATTACATTAGATCTCTAAGCATTTTAGAGATCTGTTTTTGGAACATGAGACAAACTTCTAGAAATCCTATTAAAAGTGAGCAAAAAGGCTGGGCGCGGTGGCTCACGCCTGTAATCCTAGCTCTCTGGGAGGCTGAGGCGGGCGGACTGTTTGAGCTCAGGAGTTCGAAACCAGCCTGAGCAAGAGCGAGACCCTGTCTCTACTAAAAATAGAAAGAAATTAATCGGACAACTAAAAATATATAGAAAAAATTAGCCGGGCATGGTGGCACATGCCTGTAGTCCCAGCTAATCGGGAGGCTGAGGCAGGA